>RJVU01047220.1:4439125-4452890 GCA_003731715.1 Anabarilius grahami | reverse complement strand
GGTGTGCAATGAATCTAAAATATATGAAAGTTTAATTTTTGTCATTACATTATGGAAAATAATGAACTTTATCACAATATGCTAATTTTTTGAGAAGGACCTGCATATATATAATTTTAACTCATTTCACTTTTCTGAGCTTTTTTGATAGCTTTGGCAACTGATTGTGACTATAATGATTAACAATAATGATTTTAGGTAACTAAAAATAAAATATGGATATATTCATGATTTTTCTGAGGTTCACCATTACAGTTTCTACAGAATTGATTAATGCGATTTTAAAAGGCTGTTGACTATCATCTTCCTCTTTTCTAAAGAAATGCAGCACATTTAATATTGGTGTTATATATACATATCACAGTCAGCATGCCCTTTCACAAGAAACTCAGTTATAATTAGACAGATCTCACAGCACGAGCTCACAGGTTCATTTAACTTCCTCTCTGACTGTTAATGGCCTACCTGGCGTTCTGATAGGCCCAGGGCTCCGGCGAGCTCCGCCTTCCTTCTGATGGTGATGTATCTGCTGAAATGAAATTCCTTCTCCAGCTCCAGGCGCTGGACGTCACTGTACACCACTCTGTATTTGTCTTTTGTCCGAGTCTTCCCTCCTGCCAGCACAAAATCATTTTTTTAGTTTTGTTTTTAATTTTCATATTCGGTTGTTGTGGTTGTTGAATTTTAAAAATAATTTTATAGAGATTACTATTTGTGTCTCAGGTTCCATTCATTGGGATTGGTATATTTAAAAAAAAATTATTTGTATACAAGTACCTCCAGTAAGACAAAAACGGCATAACACACAAAAAGCAATATCAGGGGATTTTCAGCTTATTAAAAGTCATGGGAATTTTTGTGCATTTTTCTATCTACACTCTACAGGGTAACTTTACAATAAGGTTCATTAGTTAATCAATGTATTAACTCACTTGAACTAACCATGAGCAATACATTTGTTACTGTATTTACTAATCTTCATTAACGTTAGTTAATGAAAATACAGTTGTTCATTGTATGTTCATGTTAGTTCACAGTGCATTAACTAATGTTAACAAGATTTGAATAATGTATTATTAAATGTTGAAATTAACATTAACAAAGATTAATAAATGCTGTATAAGTGCAGTTCATTATAAGTTCATGTTAACTAATGTAGTTAACTAATGTTACAGTAACAAACGAACCTTATTGTAAAGTGTTACCAAAAAAAAAAGGTTTAGTGGGGTTCTATATGTTCTTGACTCAAATTTAAAGAACGCTTCATTAAAAAGTGTCTATATAAGGAGAAATGCTTTAAATAATTGTATAATATTTTCATGTTTAATGGGTTATTTCAAATTTTCTATAAAGTATGCTGACAAGCTGTTTAATTCATAACATTTAATTTAAATTGAAATTAAATCCATAAATTGGGAGCCCAAAAAAAGTTCTATATATATGAGGCGCTTAACAGAACCCTTTAAAATTCTTTATAGAACCTTTTCTTCTTCTTGCTTATTAAAGAATAATAAATAATATTTAAGTGTTGGATTGAAAAACTGCACTAAAAATTCTCATGACTTATAATAAGCTGAAAATCCCCTGATATTTTCCGCTTTGCACATCATTTGTGTTCTGGGATTTTAGTTTAGAGCTGTACAGCTTGGACTCGAGAAGAACAAATCAATCCGAGCGATCTAAAACATCAATCAAGTGATGAAAGACATGATGGGTTCATTGAATAGAAAGACAGATGAAAAATGTTTTTGAAGTGTTTGGCTGTCAAAAAGGAAGGACAGAAGCAGAGATCTCAGTTCCTGTTCTCATAGTCTTTCGCCTTCCAAAACAGAACTGGTGCTAATACAGAGGCTGATGAAGAATAAAACTGTGGTAAACCACTTTCATATTTGTCTCAAAGTTTTAGTTCCTCCTGAGATGTTGTTTGCCCGATGTTCTGTTAGCGTTAACCACATTCTCAAAGCAAACAACTTCGTCTTACCTCACTAAAGATGGCATGAACCTCAAAATAATCACAGGAAGTACGTTAAAAATGCACTGGCCCTTTAAATGCACTTTTACTCTTAAGTTAATGATCTTTAAACAGCTTTGATGCTTTATCTCCTAATGCAATGATGGGGGTTGGTGTTGCTGTTCCTTATACTTTTCAAATGTCTTTAATGTTGTGGCACAGAAACATTGGATTTATTCAGAATCATTTTTCAGTATCTATTAAAATAAAGCAGATCCAGTTTTGCTTGCATTTCAATTTCCATCAACAGCATGTTTTTTCATTTTTTCCCTTATCTTTCTGTTTGATGCAAAACATTTAAAGTCGGCATGAAATCAAAATTGACACTATATATTTTGTTAGTGTACATTACTAGTCTCCTGGTGAACAGTTCATCCATGCAAGTTGATTCACAAAAAAAAAAAAAAAAAAAAANAAAAAAAAAAAAAAAAAAAAAAAAAAAATTGTCTTTGTAATCTTTGATCAAAATTTGAAACTGTACTACTTTTTTAGATCCAGTCAATTCCCAGAAGGAAAAAAACAAGTCACGCCCTCTATTTTTATCATTCAATATTCTGTTGTCATGAGAAATCGAGTAATGCCTGATCAAAAGTTGTTATCGTGATGTCTTTCACTACTGTATTATGTTTATTATATTAAGTGCACAAACAACATGTTTGAAATATAAAATGAATGCCTGTGTATTGCATAATAAAACAAACTGGAAATGGAAAAAACATACCTAATATAATATAAGCTAAGCTAGCAGGCTAATTGGGTATATGTATGCTATGCTAGTACATAAACTAACTAAAAAACAGTAAGAATGAGAAATTCTTGATTTCACAACCTATAGCTTCAGTTATATACTAGTATATGAACCATGTAATTTAAAATACATTAATGGTCATTATAACACATTTTAAACATTATAAATCATAGCGTGATTTTGCAGGAATTATAATCAGGCGCTAAAAATACTACCCATCAAAAGCCCCTTGAACCAATGGGATCACTCGGGGTCCTAAAGGAGACCTGATTCCTGAGGGTGACTTGATTTGCCACCACGTTTCACTCCGAAAATGTCACAATACTGTAAGGTCAGTTCCAACTTCTGATTCATGAAGCTTTGACGTGTTGTTCTAAAACGAACACTACACGCACCCCAAACTGTTTTGTCTAGTTATTTACTAAAAACATACTTCTAAAAAAAAATGAACATAACTGCTTCAAAATTCACATCTATAGGTGTAATTTACATTGTAGAACAAGTATCGTCAAGTTATGTTTACCACAGACTTTATTTTACATATAAATCGAATAACCCCATTATAAAACTCCATAGGAAAATCTCAAAAAAAACCATGATGTCTTTCGGATCCTGACATCATACCTGCACCACTCTATGCTAGAGCCATGGACCCTCGTATCTCCCAATGATAATAATACCATCTCTGGTTAAGCTAAGATGGCATCGAAAGTTGTGGTTGGTGGTCAGTTTGTGTGTAAAAGTATGTTCGTGAGGTACCTTTGTGCGCAAACGCTGCCTGTGAAGTCATTGCCTGATAAGGCAGCTGCCTAACGCTTTCGGACGCAGCCAGTGTCATCGGTGTCAGACATGAACCGCAGCTCTTAGGTTCGCCTTTGAATTACAGGCCTGTCTGATTGTAAACGAGAGTTTGGGTTTAATAAAGTTCAGAAACACAAACTTTACTGAAGCAGTAGTGAACGAATCCATCAGCACTGAGGAAAGCCCCTGTGCATTTGAGAGATTTCTGTTCTTTGGAAATATATTTCAGTCTTACTGTGAATTACAAAATGAGTGAAACTTTACAGTATGAGAATTATCATAGGGAAAATTGCAAAAAAAAAAAAAAACCCTCTAAATTAGAAGTATATATTACAGAAATTAGAATTTGGAGGAAAGTGTCATGAAAATAATGTTTTTGGGAGCTTCTTCTCTCTCACAGAAAGAATATTCTCTTTTAATTTAAAGTATGTGGGGTTTTTTTAATGAATAATTACATAAGGCACCCACCGAGTCAAAAAAACGAGAACAAATCCCTGTGCGTTTGAGAGATTTGTCATCTTTGGAAATAGATTTCATTCTTCCTGTGAATTACAAAATTAGTGAAAGATTTACAACAGACTTTCATAAGCTGCATCATCACCAACATCATCTTGGCCATCATCACCTATTTATCCAACCAAATCCTCTCTGCATGTCTGTGTAAATCTGAAATGGTAATTAGAGGATTATTATTTGAATATTTAGAAATATATAAAGAGAGCACTTAAAAATGCTGCACATCATATTTACATCATCTTAAATTCAAATTCAAATTACATCATTCATAAAATCTTATAATTAACTAAAAAAAACCATTTGTTACTTGAAATAAAATGAAAAACATTTGAAAAAACCAAAGCAATATTTCTTATTTTCATTTATGTGATGTACTAAACAATCTTAGAAGAAAAGTATCTATATAGAACCTTAAAGGGTTCTGTCAGGCACTTCATATGAAAGTCACATGTGAATGAGAATGAGAGAATGAGAGAAAGTGCAACACGCAATTGAGTTCAACAGTCGGGTTCTGGAAGTAAAAAATCCATTCATTTTCTCCATAGTGAAATTGACTTTTAGCAACAACTGATAAATCTTTATAGAAAGACTTGTCATGAGCTCCGAAGTTGTTAATCGACTGTATATGCTTTTGTTGAAGCCATCTGTTTGCATTAATTCAACTTCTTTTTTAAATAATCATGTTTAATAGCAGAATCTTTGGTGAAAAACTACATTACCCATGACACTGTACAGAAAATTCCATCAATCAGAGAGTTGTAGCGAACAAAGAGCACCAAACAAGATCTTTAGCTCCACCCACTCCCACCTCAAATGAGTCAGTCTCCCCACCCTCTCAAAACACTTAAATATGTGTGTGTGTGTGTGTGTGTGTATATATATATATATATATATATACAGTATCTCACAGAAGTGAGTAAACCCCTCACATTTTTGTAAATATTTTATTATATCTTTTCATGTGACAACACTGAAGAAATTACACTTTGCTACAATGTAATGTAGTGAGTGTACAGCTTGTATAACAGTGTAAATTTGCCGTCCCCTCAAAATAACTCAACACACAGCCATTAATGTCTAAACTGCCGGCCACAAAAGTGAGAACAACCCTAAGTGAAAATGTGAGTACAACCCAAAGTGTCAATATTTTGTGTGGCCACCATTATTTTAACCCTCTTGGAAATGGAGTTCACCAGAGCTTCACAGGTTGCCACTGGAATCCTCTTCCACTCCTCCATGACGACATCATGGAGCTGTTAGAGACCTTGCGCTCCTCCACCTTCCATTTGAGGATGCCCCACAGATGCTCAATAGGGTTTAGGTCTGGAGACATGCTTGGCCAGTCCATCACCTTTATCCTCAGCTTCTTTAGCAAGGCAGTGGTCATCTTGGATGTGTGTTTGGGGTCGTTATCATGTTGGAATACTGCCCTGCACTGCAAAAAATGCTGTTCTTACTTAGAATTTTTGTCTTGTTTCCAGTCCAAATATCTAAAAATTCTTAGATCAAGAAGTATTTTCTTGACAAGTAAAAATTTTTTATTTTTTTTTTAGGGAAAATAAATCAAAATTAAGTGAGTTTTTCCTTAAAACAAGCAAAATAATCTGCCAGTGGGGTAAGCAAAATAATCTTAATCCAAATTGAAAACAAGATTATATATCTTATTTTTGGTTTGATATAAGATTATTTTGCTTACCCCACTGGCAGATTATTTTGCTTGTTTTAAGGAAAAACTCACTTAATTTTGACTTATTTTCCCTAAAAACAAGAAAATAATTTTTACTTGTCAAGAAAATACTTCTTGATTTAAGAAGATATTTTGACTAGAAACAAGACAAAAACTCTAAGTAAGAACAGCATTTTTTGCAGTGTGCGGCCCAGTCTCCGAAGGGAGGGGATCATGCTCTGCTCATTCATGGTTCCCTCAATGAACTGTAGCTCCCCAGTGCCAGCAGCACTCATGCAGTCCCAGACCATGACACTCCCACCGCCATGCTTGACTGTAGGCAAGACACGCTTGTCTTTGTACTCCTCATCTGGTTGCCGCCACACACGCTTGACACCTTCTGAACCAAATAAGTTTATCTTGGTCTCATCAGACCATAGGACATGGTTCCAGTAATCCACGTCCTTAGTCTGCTTGTCTTCATCAAACTGTTTGCGGGCTTTCTTGTGCATCATCTTTAGAAGAGGCTTACTTCTGGGACGAAAGCCATGCAGACCAATTTGATGCAGTGTGAGGCGTATGGTCTGAACACTGACAGGCTGACCCCCCCACCCCTTCAACCTCTGCAGCAATGCTGGCAGTATTCATACATCTATTTCCCAAACACAACCTCTGGATATGACGCTGAGCACGTGCACTCAACTTCTTTGGTCGACCATTTGGCCACCGTGCTGCAGCTCAGTTTCAGGATCTTGGCAATCTTCTTATAGCCTACGCCATCTTTATGTAGAGCAACAATTTTTTTTTTCATATCCTCAGAGAGTTCTTTGCCACGAGGTGCCATGTTGAACTTCCAGTGACCAGTATGAGAAAGTGAGAGCGATAACACCAAATTAACACACCTGCTCCCCATTCACACCTGAGACTTTGTAACACTAACGAGTCACATGACACCGGGGAGAGAAAATGGCGAATTGGGCTCAATTTGGACATTTTCACTTAGGGGCGTAGTCACTTTTGTGACCTGCGGTTTAGACATTAATGGCTGTGTGTTGAGTTATTTTTAGGGGACGGCAAATTTACACTGTTATACAAGCTGGACACTCACTACTTTACATTGTAGCAAAGTGTCATTTCTTCAGTGTTGTCACATGAAAAGATATAATCAAATATTTACAAAAATGTGAGGGGTGCATATTTTGCAATCAAAATGCTTCATGGGATTGTAGTTCTTTCTCTCACCAAAGCTGTTGAGTAGACAGTCTTGTACCTCTGTGTTGAAAAATGTTTGTAATGTTGTGATTCAGCTCGTAGCTGGTTGACTTGGTTCATGGCTTATAGCAGTGTAATGAATACTTTTTTAAAAATCCCTATGGGAAAAATACTACCAGACCCATCACTGCTGAAAAAGTGGCCAGTCACTAATGCACTCCACATGGCGGAGAGAATAAAGTCCCGTCTTCTTTTTTTTTTGTCATGATTTGAGCATTTAGAAACAAAATTTATAAGACAGTTGTTGTCAGATTTCATTTGTGATTTCAAATATGAAATTTAATCGAAAGCTTGGCAAACAGCTGATTTTTCCCATTCAAAGAGATAGGAGCTGTACTTGCATCACTGAGAGGCGTTTCAAAGATGGCCGAGTTAAATGACTTGCCTTAAAGGGACTTTGCTTCATATAAACTATAGAACCATTTTGGGGGTCCCATCATTTTACGGATTTAGTTTTAATGAATTAATTTTGTGTTAATTCATTTTTATTTTCATAAATATACAAAATATCTCCTAAATATACTTTCAGTAGAAAAAATTAAAGTAACCCCTTACTCATTAAAAAAGGATTATGTACTCATTTAAGAATTTAGTCCTTATATAGAACCTTTTGACAGTGTACTTTAAAATTGAGTCAAGAAACCTAGAGTTATATGTACAGTAGATCTCCGACCTTTTTTCTAAGAGTGATCTAAAACTTAAATAATACAATCTATATAGACATATTTAAAAAAAACAACAAAAAAAAACAGTATAGAAATAACAAAAACATACCACAAAATGACAAAAAACTTAAAATTAAAACTTAAAAACTTAAAATGAAAACGTAAAATACAAATTAGCCTAAATTAGTAAAATAGTATCTCGGTGATACTGAAACAACACGGAACCACACAAGTCCCAAAAGCCCCTGAATGCAATTTTCATATACTGAAACTCTTTCTCAACAGTATGCTTCCCTTTTCTCCACCAGCTTTGGCTGACATGTGTAAACACACACCACACACACACGCACACAGAGAGAGTGTCTCGTCCCCTTATCAGTGCTCTCTGGTCCTCCCACAGTGCACACAGCAGGGTGCGGCCACCACCTCAGACTCACTGGCCTCTGCTGTTATTAGCTTTTCAGAAAATCTTTCACTTTGTCGACAGGACGTTCGACTCTCAAGACGCCTTGTGTTTAGACACACAGATGAATAATCGAGCAGCTAACATTGGGCAACACCGCTCCACCTTCATACACGATTTCATCCGGCGTCACACACCACTGACTCACTGTGTCTCTACAAAAAAACGGCGCCTCGGCGCTCTCGTTTATCTCTTTCCTCAAATGAACATATAGGTCTGTGACATAACTAATACATAATATGTTTGGTAATAACCATCTGAGAAACCTGGGAAAACCGATTATTTGTACAGCGATTACAAAACCGCCTTCTTGAACTAACAGTTCTTGTTAAGTGGGCGTAAAAATGGATAACTGATTTTTACTGTGGTTTATCTCTTCAAACCGGTTATAAGAAGGCAAAAAAATGTAACTTGGATCAGTGTACACTCAGTAAATCAGGGTTTACAGTGTTTAACCTCATTATAACGTGCACACATACACACAAATCATCACAGTCATATGATGTGCTGTAATAAACACAGCAGGAAGTTCACACAGAGATAATGACAGAAGCGCGTAGTTGTCAGTTCTGTTCAGCAGCAGGTTTTTAGACGCCAGTCCAAACCCTAGTGTGCTGCCTACCTAGACTGCAGACCAGTGTTATTTTTGTATAACTGAGATAATATTACAGTTTTTAATAATATTTTATATTAGTTTGTATTTTTATATTTTGCATTTAATCTTAAAGTATTAGTAATGTTGTTGTTTTTTGTCATTTATATAGTTTTATTTTTTTATGTGTGTGTGTACAGTGCTCAGCGTAAATGAGTACACCCCCTTTGAAAAGTAACATTTTAAACAATATCTCAATGAACACAAAAACAATTTCCAAAATGTTGACAAGACTAAGTTTAATATAACATCTGTTTAACTTACAACTTGAAAGTAAGGTTAATAATAGAATTTAGAGAACAAAATTTTCAGTTTTACTCAAATTAGGGTGATGCAAAAATGAGTACACCCCACAACAAAAACTACTACATCTAGTACTTTGTATGGCCTCCATGATTTTTAATGACAGCACCAAGTCTTCTAGTCATGGAATGAACAAGTTGGCGACATTTTGCAACATCTATCTTTTTCCTTTCTTTAAGAACGAACTCTTTTATTGATAAGCAGATAATTTGAATTAAAACAGTCTATTTTACGAAATATCTCTGTGTGCTATGTATTTAATGCTATTTAGAGTAATGCATAATTTGCTTAGCAACAAGCTGACCTCAAACTCAATTACGTGCTCCATATCAGGTTCTATTTCAGTGAGGAAGCTCCCTTAATAGACAGCTGCCTGTATAGACAGTAGTCTGCTTTCAAGGCAATTTGTGAAGGAGTCAATTGTGCCAGGAATTTAATTCAATAATAGATAAGAATCTGCAGTGGAAAATATCTACATTGTTATAACTAATGGATCAAAATAAAGTCCTATATATTGCAGCACGTGTCAGAAGCATTAAGTGTCTATTACTGTTGTCCAGTAGGGGGCAACAATGGATTGCATTTAAAAGAGTGAAAATGACTTGTTCAAAACATAAAAGCTAGTAATGTAAATACATAATGTATTTTTAAATGCATTCTTTTATGGTAGGGTTTGGATATGGGTTATTCTGTTGTCATATAATTATATAAAACAATAGAAGTCAACAGTATGTCACTACCGAGATAAGTAAAGCGATTTAGATAAGTTAGGTAAGCCAGGTACACGGGTGTGTTTTCTAAAGAAAAAGTAGAGTGGAAAACTGTTTGGATCAGTGTTTCTTTTTTTTTTTCCAGCAGTATTTCCTGAACATTCTCATCTATATTTGTTTTTGTCACATGATCCATATTCCATGTCTATAATCTGCTCACGTGATGATATCAGAACGTTTGAACAGTCAAACATCATGACCACATTTGCATCTTGACCAACCATGTTAGACAACGGCCCTTTGAAAGCTGATGACAAAACTAATGAGCATGACTTCATTTCCTCCTTTTGGTCTGTTTAAGAAATATATACACAAATCTTTTAAAACTAAATAATGCAAAAATCTCCAAATCTTTCCCAAAGGTCTGTAAAGAGTCTCGCTCCATCTGAGCTTTATAACTGTGCCAACCTGGCTGTGTGTGACATATTTACACAAATATTCCCAGAAGAGATTAGTTTATCACTCGGTAAACTATTAGCCATAATGCACTTCCGATAAGGCCGCAAACATCTATTACTGACTGTTCAACTACACGCTCCTTCAGATCTCCAGATGTTGTAGAACATCAAAGATCAAACAAATGAATTGTGCTGGTATTTTGATCTCTCTGCTGTAACCGCAGGCCTTCAGCATGACTGATTTTTAAACCGATCTGTATATAGATCACATGTGACTGTAGGTAAACAGAACTATTTCCACAATGCATATGTTAGCACAACAAAAATGCTCTTAATGCAGAAATGAGCAGGTTTTCAGAATATTAGAAATGTTTATCAAGCAAAACTTTCACTTTCTGCGCCGTCAAAATGGTGCATTGAATGGTATCAGGTGATTATGCTGCGGTAGTTTTTATATATGCCATGGTACTGTATGATTTCCATATTCATATACCATGGTTTTTAAGTGGTACTCCAACATACTTTAAAGATTAACATGGTTTTACACGCTCAAAAACATGGTATTACTATGATGCATGTCTAAAAAGCATGGTATTACTAATGGTATTGTCCAAAGAACATGGTATTACCAATGGTATTGTCCAAAAACACTGTACTACTATGGTACATTTCATAAAAACATCAAATTACATGGTATTACCATTACGCATGCCTAAAAACATGGTAATACCATTGGTATTGTCTAAAAAAACATGGCATTTCCAATGATATTGTCCAAAAGCACTGTACTACTAGTACATTTCACAAAAGCATCAAATTACATGGTATTACCATTATGCATGCCTAAAAATGCTGTACTACAATGGTATATTTCCAAAAAGCATGAAATCACAAGGAACATGTCTAAAAAAACATATTACCATGATGCATGTCCGAAAAGCATGGCATAAGTAAGGGTAAATTCTAAAGAACATGGTATTACCAATGATATTCATTTCATAAAAGCCTCAAATTACATGGTATTACTATTATGCATGCCTAACAACATGGTATTACCAATGGCATTGTCTAAAAAACATGGTATTACCATGATGCATGTCCAAAAACCATGGTATTACAAATTGCATTGTCTAAAGAACATGGTATTGCCAATGGTATTGTCCAAAAGCACTGTACTACCACGGTACATTTAATAAAAACATCAAATTGCATGGTGTTACCATAATGTATGTCTATGAACATGGTATCACCAATGGTATTGTCCAAAAACACTGTAGACTATGGTTTATTTCATAAAAGCATCAAATATCATGGTATTACCATGATGGATGTCTAAAAACATGGTATTACCAATGTTATTGTACAGAAACACTGTACTTCTATGGTATATTTCTTAAAAAGCATCAAATTACTTGGTATAACCATTATGCATACCTAAAAAACATGGTTTTACCAATAGTATTGTCTAAACCATATCATTACCATTGGGATTGTCAAAAAACATGGCATTGCCAGTGGTACTGTCCAAAAACACTGTACTGTATATTTCATAAAAGCCTCAGGTTTACATGGAATGGCTCCACGATGCATGTCCAAAAATATGCCATTACTTTGGTACTTTTTTTGATAGTGTAGAGGAAGTGAAAGAGTGTGATGTGAGACAGTAGTGAGCACAGAAGGGTTTAGGGGTCAGGAGAGGTGCTGTTCTCTCACCAGTGCTCGGGGGAGCCGCGGCGCGTCTCATCCAGTCCTGCGGCTCTTCTCTCTCCACCGGCGCGCTCGGTGCGCCGCTCAGCAGCCCCTGATCCACCGGCGGAATCACGTTGACCTCCAAGCCGTTAACCGGCAGCGAGTGACCTGTCCCGTGGCTGTAGAGCGGCGGCCACTCTTCACGCGAACCCGGGCCGAACCCGGGACTCCACGAGCTGTGATGCAGGTCATTCCCGAGGGCAGGACCCGGGTGGTATCCACTGTAGTCCGGGTACGGGGCGGACGGGTAGACGTTCAGGTGAGGCTGGCTGAGGTTCAGGTGTCTCGCGGGGTTGCCGTACATGGCCGTGTCCAGCAGGAAGCTCACGGACATTTTCCTCACCAGCTGAAAGTTTTACTTTAACTGAACTTCACCTTGCCTGAGCGCTCGAGCGCGCGTTTGTTTGCCCAGCGCTGACGTCACCCCGGGACACCCACCTGAGCTGATTTATGACACGCGCACAGGTGCCGCTGACTGGCCGGAAGGGCGCGAGATCACCGACGTGATCAACAGAGAGCTGAGCGCAGACAGCTGAAGGCCCGAATGCCGTGATAGACGCTTTATCTCCAACGCCACATCTCCGCTGGCGACGCGACAAACGCTCCATAATGAAAGACGCTCGAGTGCCTGTCACGTTATTTACATTTTACATAAAGGTCAAAATTGGACCCAAACCAACTAGGATGCTTAAGTTGATGATGTCAGTGATGAAGATGATAGGCCTACCTGGGCAAAAATCTGATGAAGACCATGATGATGGTTATGATATGTCAGGGCATGTTTAAAATTATGAAGATATCATGTAATATCTCAGGGAAGGTTTTGGTTAAGATCACCATGAGAAATTATTTGAGGTGATGATGATGATGATATTTCAGTGATGAAGTTCATGATGACGATGATGGGACGTGTTTGGGGTGATGAAGGCCGTGATGATGATGATGTGGCGCTGGTATCTCACGGCAGGTTTTTGGGGAGTCAGAGCGGCGCTCGTGCCTCTTTACATCAGAAAGCGCTCGTGCATTTCAAAGGGTCTCGCGCGCCGCACATCAAAGAGCCGCAATAAAAGCGACAAATGAGCGACACTGTAAATCAAGGCCTCTGTATTCAAATGATGATGACACGCGGGCTTCTGCTTCCTCTGACAGACGTGAGAACCAAGAGAGCGTGTTCTGGAGCCACTGATGCTGGAAGTAACGCTACTTTACATTAACACTTACACTGCTTATTGTCATTCAGCACGTACAGCTAAAATATTTTACGCAACATATTTTATCATTATAAATTATTGCAATTTCATATTATTTCATTGTTTATTATATTGCAATAGGCTATATTCTTATTTACAGTATTGCATTAATTATACATTTATTATATTTGAAAAAAGCCGTTTTCAAATATATCCTAATTTCTCTGCTAAAAAAACAAAAAGTTCTGAGATCTGTTTTGCTGTTTGGTTCAGTTTTTCTTGTCACACTAAATATAAAACGTAGAGATTGTTAAATAATTTGGACATGGGTATTTTGAGATCTTTATCTTGTTCTTAGAAGGCTGGGAAGACTATTTTTTAGTCTCTGTTCGGCCTCAGGGAGGCAGTAAACAACTGTCAGACACTCACTAGAGGAATTTGTCTTCATTTCTCATTACCACAGATAGTCACTTCCCAGTCATTCCCATCAGTGTTGACAATTTTGCTGCTAGATTTAGCAACTTTTCAGACTACCTTTTCAACGTTTTTTTTTTTTTTTTT
>RJVU01047220.1:4398569-4439092 GCA_003731715.1 Anabarilius grahami | reverse complement strand
CTGCAGCTTTTAGCAACTTTTTTTTTTTTTTTAAAGTGTCTCAAACAATAAAAAAGGTATTATGCATTTTCCCTCTTACACAAAAAGAGGAAACCATTGATCATTTGTGAATTAAGTTGCTACCCGCAATTGTTCAATAAAAGTTCATTTATGATACACCTTGTTATTAGCTTGTTCCTATAATTGCTGATCAGTTTTAGACACAGTTTAAGAAAAAAAATATGTAGAAACACAGTTAAAAGGTACTGGTAATTTTCTCCCGGGACATTATCCGTTAAGTTGTAACCCTAAAACAGAAAATGCAATACGAAAGTAACTACCAATACACTATAATTGCTCAAAAATATGTAGTTTTACTAGTTAATAAGAAAATACATACATTGTAATTGCTCAAAAATGTGTAAATTCAATGTGTAAATGTATGTAATTCAATGTTGTCTTTTAAAAAAAAAAAATAGAAACAAATCTAAATTAATCTATTTAAAATCATATATTTTGCTAAGATTTGGGTAATCTCATTGCGTATCATACACGACGCAGTTTTGCATTATGGTTACATCACAACATCATTTAGCAACTTCCCCTGAAAATTAGTTGGCAACACTGATTCCCATGACAGAAGATTTTACATGTACTGTAATGACTGAAATATCACTGATCCTCCTCAGAACCTGCTAATGAGAGAACTTTTCCCAGTCTGAAACTTACTTAGTATGACATGAATTACTATGTGAGTTGTGACATTCATTGAGGACACATTTTACATTGTAGTGCAAATGGATTGAACAAAAATGTGCAAAAAATAACAGTACAGAATAAAACTGGATTTGTCATGTCTTATGATGTGACATGCTACACTCAATCTAAAACTAAAACATGGAATAAACCTTTACAAAAACAGTTGACACAATATGACAAATACATTTAGACAGAATGTTATTTAAAGTGGTTACAGAATCTAAAATTTACTCTTTCCCTGATCTAAAACATACACTTTCCTTTATTCATATATATTTATCATCCTTTAAAAAAATCCATGCCATCAACTACCCATATACTGTTTTTATACACACATTTACACATGTTGCACCCCTGTCCTGTTAGGATTTACTTCTCCCAAGTTTTAAAGAACCAGGTTCTGGTAATATGTTTCTCAACCAGTGGTGTAAAGAGTACCTGAAAACCATACTTAAGTACAGATACCTTACAGTGAAAAGTTACAAGACACCAATCCTAAACAACTTGAGTAAAAGTCTTAGAGTATTTGATTTTAGCAGAACTTAAGTATTTTACTCATACAATATAGGCTCAAAGATGCTCTAGTCCTCAACAACAAAGAGAGACAGTTCTGGAAACAATTTAAAATGGCAGTCTCAGTTAAGCTCAAGTGCTCAAAAAGAGCATAAGTACATCAATGTCTTTCAAAAAGCTCTCTTTAATATAACATAAATAAAATAATGTTAAGTAAAATTAAAAAGTCAAAGCGTTCTTGCACTGGATGTGCATCAGCGGCTACAGTCATGTCCTCATCTCATATAAAACACTAGAGATTCACAACTACTTGCTGATGCTCTCGCATTCACGTAAAGTAGCCTTGACAAGTTTTTTGACAAGGGTAAAACACACAAGATGCAGTACTTGCAGTGCCCTGTAGATGGCAATATTGCTAATTGCATTGCTCATTACAAATGTAGTGGAGTAAGAGTACACATACTTATTCAAAAATGTAGTCAGGTAAAGAGTAAAAGTTGCTAATATCTTTGATACTTAGTAAAACTACAGAGTAGCCAAAATAGCCAAATACTCAAGTACAGTAACCAATTACATTTACTCAAATACTTTACACCTCTGCTCTCAACTAAATATGTATATTATTGAAGTGAAGTGACATGTGGCCAAGTATGGTGACCCATACTCGGAATTTGTGCTCTGCATTTAACCCATCCAAGTGCACACACACAGCAGTGAACACACACACCGTGAACACACACCCGGAGCAGTGGGCAGCCATTGCTGCGGCGCCCGGGGAGCAGTTGGGGGTACGGTGCCTTGCTCAAGGGTCTCACCTCAGTCGTGGTATTGAGGGTGGGGAGAGCACTGGACATTCACTCCCCTCACCGACAATCCCTGCCGGACCTGAGACTCGAACCCATGACCTTTGGGTTACAAGTCCGACTCTCTATCCATTAGGCCACGACTGCCCTCTAGTATTAATATTAATTATGAGCTAAGCTTTAATTTTCAAGCAGACCTACATTAACACACACTCCAGGTAAGTAAAAGGAGGTATAGGTAAGTGTAGTGTATAAGTACCAAACAGGTATATAAAGATTTATCAAAAATATTCTCAATCAGTAATATCTTTAGTAACTAAAATTTACCCAGGGTCACACACACATATGCACATACTTGTCTAGAATGAAATACAAGAAAACAAATGTAAGCAAGAAACTATTTGTTTCACATTCACACAAATGTTTCTAAGCGTTGTAATCTGCACTGTGTCAAATGTTCTCCCATGCATGTCATTTTTCACTCTCTCTCTTTCTCATAGAGATGCACACACATTTCCCTTACTTTCCCCTCTTGTCCACTTAAAAATAAGCATTCTCAAGTGCGCGCACACACACACACACACACACACACAAAGTTGATCCTTGAGCAGCGTTTGGGATTGGCCATCTCTCCTCCTCCATTTCCTGTCTGAGATGAGAGTCTGAGCTCTAACTTCAGCATGTTTCATGTTCATCAGTCATATTTGAAATGGTCCAGCGTTACAGCCTTATGAAGTGACCCAAACCTTTGATCTCCAAATGCAAAGAATCAAACTCATGGAGAAACATTTGTGTAAAATAATGAAGCAAACGTTTCATATTTTTTAATTAATAATAATACTTATTTTAGTTTCAGTTGCATGCATGCTGTGTGTAAATGTGTAAGTAATGTGACTTTTTGGCAAATGTAAATCTTTTTACCGTAATGTAGGTGAAATAGCATCAATCCCACTTCAGATTCTTCATCTATCTGTTATGCATATCTGTTTTGTGTCTGAATATTCTGTTATGTCTATCTGTTTTATTTCCTGAAATGCATAATTTTATGCAACATTTATGCAACACATGCACAATATATCCATATGTCAACATACAGTGCTGCACAGGAACTCTTGTCTCGTTTCCTAAACAAAAATAAACAGCTCTTAAGATGTATTTACTGGAAAAGACCAATTCCACCCACAGTAAAGTTTTCCTCAAAGTTCACCAGATGTTCTGCTTAAAAAAGATAAAAAATAAGATTATAAAAGCAGGAGTGAGGTTTATTGTTAGTTGTGCTGTTTCTGGGCCAGATATAGAGATTAGTTTCACACTCAGCATTTTTCAGACATCTGTTAGTGCCATCTAAACCACAGCTCTTCAAGCAGGGCGTGTGGCGTTGCAGTTATCCGTCATATAACAAGATATTTCCCTCTGCGAGACACCACATTTATATTTAACTGTTTATTAATCTCAATAGGGATTAATGTCTGTTCGGATCACATTAACATCATCGCTCATGAGGAAATCTGTCTGTTTTTATAGAGGAAAAATGTCTACTGCAACTTGAAAGTCATACTTCTCCTTTTGGTTCTTTAATAATTCTAAAAGCAAAAACACTGGATTTGATAATTTAAAAAAACGTAGGCATGTGCATAGAGTATCTAAACACAAGTATATGTTACCAAAATGCATTAAATTGTTTTATTATAACCAAGTTTTTTGTTTTACACATTAATGAATGCTAAATAATGGACAACAACAATAAAAACATGTTGAATATTTTAATAATAATTACTAATATATTTTTAATAGAGTGGTGCTTTGATGTTATAGATGGTTGCCAGGACGTTTCTATGCAGTTGCTAAGGTATTCAGTGTGTTGCTAACGGTGTTTTGGGTGGTTGCCTATAGACAGCATTTTAAGGCATCATAGCAATACTTATGATGCAAAGGCTGTTCCAAAAAGTTGGCAACATAATTATGCTACTTTATAAGATTGCCCAATAATTGCATACATTTTTGTGCTCAGCAGCAGCATTCTATAGTGTCTGTCTCATGTGTGCCACATGATTTTTCATGCTATTTTAGTGTGTGTGTGTTTTACAGGATTTATGAGTACACACATATCATATAAAGCAACCACTGACCAGTGTTGGGGGTAATGTATTAAGTAACTTGAGTTATGTAATCAGATTACTTTCCAAGTAACTAGTAAAGTAACGCATTACTTTTAAAATGTACAACAAAATGTCTGAGTTTCTTTTTAAAATAAGTAATGCAAGTTCAGAATATTATGCAAACCTTCAATAATTAAATGTTAAATAAAACAAATATTTTTATACATTTAATCTCACTTTATTGACCAATGTACTTGCTGCTGACCTTAGATGATTTAGTTAAATAAGTAAAAATGACTTTAGACTTTTTGTATTTATTAATGAAGTAAATGTTAAACGTCAGTGGTGTAAAGTATTTGAGTAAATGTAACTAGTTACTGTACTTAAGTATCTTTTTGGCTACTTTGTAGTTTTACTGAGTATCAAAGATATTGGCAACTTTTACTCTCTACTTGACTACATTTTTGTAAATGTACTTTTTACTCCAGTACTTTTGTGAGGAGTAATGCAGTTACACATTACATTTTGCATGGCACCTAACTTTTTCTGCAGCAGTTTGTTTCTGATATAAAGAAGCGATATCGCCATCTAAAGGCACTGAAGGTACTATATCTTGTGCGTTTTGCCTTTACTCACCCAAAACTTGTCAGCAAGGCTACTTTACGTGAATGTGAGTGCATTAGCAGGTAGTTGCTGATCGCAGGTGTTTGATTTATTAGATGAGGTCACGACTGCAGCTGGTGATGAGGGTCAAACCAGCACATACAGTAGACTTTGACTATTTAATTTTAATTAACATTGTTTTAATTATCCGCTATATTGAGAAGACCTTTTTGAAGGATACTGGTTTACTTATGGCCACTTGAGCTCAACTGAGACTTGAGAGTTTGTAGACGTTTAAAAGGTTGTTGTGTCGACCTTGATTTATTGCAATATTGAGGTGTTCAGTTTTACTTTGATTTTAGAAAATAAACTTGATTTCTCATCTTACAAATCAACTGTTTCTTATTTTCACTGGCATGTCTCTCAGGTGTTGAGGACTAGAGCATCTTTGAACCTACATTCAGCATGAGTAAAATACTTAAGTACTGTTAAAATCAGATACTTTAAGACTTTTACTCAAGTCGAATTGGAATTGGTTACTTGTAACTTGTAGTGGAGTCATTTTCGATGTAAGGTATCTATACTTTTACACAAGTATGGTTTTCAGGTACTCTTTACACCTCTGGTTAAACTATTCTTCTGTTATCCAGAACGGCAGCACAGCTGAAAGGTTTGTTTGAGCTGCGCCCTCTACTGTACATGCATTGAAGTGCATTTCCTTCAGCATGAGGCTTATTATTTCCATTTTGGTGTGAAAGGGTCTTAATATTTGCCCAAAAATATAACTTTTTTTGTTATTAAAAAACCCCCAAAAACAAGCCCAACCCAGGTGAAAAAAAGTAACTCAAAAGTAACGTAATGCATTACTTTTCTTAAAAAGTAACTAAGTAATGCAATTAGTTACTTTTTAAGGGATTAACGCATTATTGTAATGCATTACTTTTCAAAGTAACTTTCCAACTGGTAATGACATGGTTATTACACTGGTATTACAATGTAAACATGTAATATTGCAGAAAGTTTTCTGTGATGGGTAGGTTTAGGGGTAGGGGTATAAAGGGATAGAATTTACAGTTTGTACAGTATAAAAACCATTACGCCTATGGATTGTCCTCATGATAGGTAGGTACATCA
The DNA here is from genome assembly GCA_003731715.1 of Anabarilius grahami. Taxonomy (NCBI): domain Eukaryota; kingdom Metazoa; phylum Chordata; class Actinopteri; order Cypriniformes; family Xenocyprididae; genus Anabarilius; species Anabarilius grahami. The sequence goes on along the minus strand of RJVU01047220.1, from coordinate 4,433,202 downwards.
ACGTGTGTATGTCTCTTTTCTCTCTTTGTGTGTGTGTGTGTTAATGAGCTGTTTTTGAACTGAGTGTGTTACGGTGACATTCCAACATTTAGAGACTTTTAAAAGGAAGCACCTCCTCCTCCCAAATCCCAAAAGACACACACACACACACACACCATTTACTGACAGAGGCCTGACCAATTAGTTCCTTCAGTGGCTCTTTATGAGACGGGCTGCAGATAAAGCGAGCTGTGAGAGAACGCCAAGCTCTGAGAGCCACATGCTCCGGTGCTTCTGTTTACTGTCCTCAACTCAGTCTGACTAATGATGACGCACCACAGCATCTGACCCGAGATCAGCTCGTAGATGCCCAACCGAGCCAACAAAGTGAGTCTGAGCCACAGGAGAGCTGATCCTGGGTCAGTGTTTATGTGCAATGGATGTCAGAATCACTAAGGCAGACAAAACTTCTGCCAGACACTCATTTTAGTGCTGTGCTCACATTACATCAACAATTTCACCTTAAAATCTTTTTTTCTCTCTCTTTTGTCAGACGTTTTTTTGTCTCTCACTCAGTCAAACACTGGTTGGACTGTGGAAAAGTCAAATAAATGTTCAGTCAGTAGGTCACAGAACATAAAGACAGACAGTATGTTTTGTATGAGTGTGTGTGTGTGGGTTGAGAACTGCTGAATATGTTTGTGTATAGTTTCTGATGTATATGCATATGTTTGTGTGTGTGTGGATATATGCTGTCTGTCAGACACACATGAAGATGAATAGCAGCACAGGCTCATTGGAAATATCTGGGTCCATCTGCATTCGGCTCGTGTGTGGTCAGAGTTTAATCAAACTTATCTCATAACAGTCTCGTTCACATTGTTTGTAATTAGAGGATGTTTACTGAGTGGGGCAGATGATATTTTCAGGCCTTTCACAGACGGACGAAACCATACGTTTCACAGATCCAGCGCTGTGTTGACGTCTCTCTGAAACTGTTGTTTTTGATTTATCTAACAGACAGATTTTAATAACTTTGTGTATTTGGACAGTTTGTTCCTTCCTTAAAACAAAACAATATTTATGAGGGTGCCAAACATATTTTTTTTTTTTATAAAAACATGACTCACTTTTATTAGTTTTATTCCAGTTTTTTTATGCCAGACTCGGCCGCTGAACCAAATTAGGTTACATCTTGTAGGCCTATCTGCATTTTCAATCAGTTTCTTTGAAATTAATGCTGCTTGTAAAACTAAAATGACCTGGCATTTGTTTGAGAGAAGAGTATAAAAGAAAGTTTCAGCTGAACCGTTTTAGAAATAGCTAAATCAAAGGCTATATTAAGCCATAAATTACACGCATATGCCCATCTAACATAAATCCAGTGGTGTGGTTTGATTAATCATTTACTTATTTTTAATTATTGTGCAGCTCACAATCTTACTTGATTGTGACTGAAAATGCAGTATTCAATGAGTCAAATATAACGGAATATTATATTTATAATCCAAGTATAATTAGCATTTTTAAAATTAATTATTAATAATTTATTTAATGTATAATTTAAATTCCTTTATAGTTGAATGCTGTTCTAGGCAACTAATATCTGTGTCTCGCGTTACGCATGACTTTGAATCGCTCTCCAAAGCCTCGAATGGAATCAAAAGATTCGCAAAACGCGCTTCGAAGCGTTTGAATCAAACGATTCGTGATTCGCGTTCCGAAGCACCAATTTGAATCAAGGTTTTGAAAGAAGGAAAGGCTTCGTGAAACAGAACGTGCTCATCAATACACAGGAGAGCTCGCCTTATTGAGTAATATAAATATAAATATGTATAAATATTAACTACTAAAGGCCCAAGAATGATAACTATAGAGATAACTATAACGTTTTGTTGTAAGCGCGCGCTGGCTGCCGTTATGTTGTCTGCCGCTTTAAATGCTCGAGCTCGGTGGATTGTGATTGGTTGTCAATGTCTTTTGTTGTTTATTAGCTTGAAAAATATCGTTGATTCCAACGATATCGTTTCTCTGTGTAGTTATTATCGTTATATTTGTGGTGTGGACTCTGCTATTATTGTACATTTAGAACGATTTTTAAAATGTCTTTATCGTTGACGTTATCGTCCTTGGTGTGAACTATGCCTTAACTCCTTTATTTGCTTTTACAGCTGTTTGGGTCAGTGTATCTGCTTGTGGTGAACATGTCAGATATTTATGAAAACATTTATAAAATCAGGCAATATCTGTCAATCTTCATCCTGATGGTCCTCCTTGTTCCTAGTTCACCTGCTATGATTCAGCAAGGCCACACAGACTCTTGTGAGTGAGTGAGTTATTTATTGGTTGATTTTCATTATTTTATGTAATTGTATGTCTATTTTTTGTGTCAGCTTTGTCACACAAATTGTAATGAAGTTATTTGAGTCTTTGAATTAATTTTTTATTATTTTAAGTAGGTACCATTGCAACACAGGAACAACAAAATGGCTGCTGTCCTTAAAGGGTTAGTTCACCTAAAAATGAAAATTCTGTCATTTATTACTCACCCTCATGCCGTTCCACACCCGTAAGACCTTCGTTCATCTTCGGAACACAAATTAAGATAATTTAGTTGAAATCCGATGGCTCAGTGAGGCCTGCATAGGGAGCAATGACATTTCCTCTCTCAAGATCCATTAATGTACTAAAAACATATTTAAATCAGTTCATGTGAGTACAGTGGTTCAATATTAATATTATAAAGCGACGAGAATATTTTTGGTGCGCCAAAAAAACAAAATAACGACTTATATAGTGATGGCCGATTTCAAAACACTGCTTCAGGAAGCTTTGGAGCATAAATGAATCAGCGTGTCGAATCATGATTCGGATCCCGCGTCAAACCGCCAACGGCTGAAATCATGTGACTTTGGCGCTCCGAACAGCTGATTCAACACGCTGATTCATTTATGCTCCGAAGCTTCTTGAAGCAGTGTTTTGAAATCGGCCATCACTATATAAGTCGTTATTTTGTTTTTTTGGCGCACCAAAAATATTCTCGTCGCTTTATAATATTAATATTGAACCACTGTACTCACATGAACTGATTTAAATATGTTTTTAGTACATTAATGGATCTTGAGAGAGGAAATGTCATTGATGGCTATGGAGGCTTCACTGAGCCATCGGATTTCAACAAAAATATCTTAATTTGTGTTCTGAAGATGAACGAAGGTCTTGCGGGTGTGGAACGGCATGAGGGTGAGTAATACATGACAGAATTTTCATTTTGGGGTGAACTAACCTTTTAAAGGGACAGTTCACCCAAAAATTAAATTTCTGTCATCATTTACTCACCCTCATGCCGTTCCACACTTGTATGAGTTTCTTTCTTCTGCTGAACACAAAAGATTATATTTTGAAGAACGCGGTAAGCAAACAGTTGATGGGCCCCATTGACTTCCATATTTTTTTGTCCATACTATGGAAGTCAACGGGGCCCATCAACTGCTTTGTTACCAACATTCTTCAAAATATCTTCTTTTGTTTTCCCTTCTTTTTATGTGTATCCCTTTAATACAAATGTGATACAGCAATCACATTTTGCATTTCAACATCTTAAGCAGGAAAAAAAAAACTAAACCCAGGAATGTACAATAACAAAATGTCTGTGACAAGCCAGCATTGTAATTCTTTGGCACAGAACCTTTTATTCCTGCACTTTTGTGTGTATCTTGTTGTTGCAGCTCATGTGTGTCTGTTCAAGGCCTCTAATGAGTCTCAGTTGATCAGGACATTTTGTGTTCACTCACACAATTACAGGGTGAATGCCAACAACTTCTCTCTCTCTCTCTCTCTCTCTCTCTCTCCCCCTGTAATAAAGCGAAAAGGTCTTACTCAGCTGTTGGATGTTGTTATGAATTTGCAAGCTACACTGCTTGCTGCCCGGGAGAGAGAGAGAGAGAGAGAGAGCAGAAAAGCCAAGATTGAAAACAGACCCTCATACTTTGTATGTGTATGCGTGAGCTCTCAGCACCATACGCTGCTATTGACACACCTTCCCTCCACCAAAACCACACTTTATTCCATTACATTTTCCATTTTTTTGATTTTGGCTCGAGTGCTGTCTGCACAGAGTGCTTTTCTGCCCTGAAAAGAACTTTCTCTCCTCTTTTTGTTTCTTCTTCTTTTCTTCTCTTCAGCAGGGCAGTTCATTGTGAGAGTTGCCAAAATCCATCTCATTTCCCTGCGGCTCGTGTTTTCAGCGAAACAGAAACAGGCGACTGTTGCTGAGGAGTTCTGGCTGGGCTCGTGTTGTTGTGTGTTTCCTCAGGTCTACCAAACCTCTGGAAGAAAGACACCGCCGCATTCAGAGAGGCCTCCTTCTCCACACGGTACGGCTGTTTTTGTTTTCAGGAAAATGTCATTGCTCACAGGTTGCTCTTTCATAGCTCATTTTTTAAAGGAAATTATACTTTTATTCAGTTAATACTCATTAAATTGATCAAAAGTGACAGTATAGACATTTATAATGTTACAAAAGATTTCTGTTTCAAATAAATGCTATTCTTTTGAACTTTCTATTCATCAAAGAATCCTGAAAAATTGCGAGTTATAAAGTCAGAACTGCAAAATAAATTCACAATTCTGACTTTTTTTCTCGCAATTCTGACTTTATATCACAATTCTTATTTTATAACTCGCAATTCAGATTTTAAAACTCGCAATTCTGACTTTATATCACACAATTCTGACTTTATAACTCGCAATTCTGACTTTATACCACACAATTCTGATTATAACTCGCAATTCTGACTTTAAACTCGCAATTCTGACTTTATATCACACAATTCTGATTATAACTCACAATTCTGACTTTAAACTCGCAATTCTGACTTTATATCACACAATTCTGACTATAACTCGCAATTCTGACTTTATATCACACAATTCTGACTATAACTCGCAATTCTGACTTTAAACTCGCAATTCTGACTTTATATCACACAATTCTGATTATAACTCACAATTCTGACTATAACTCGCAATTCTGACTTTATATCACAATTCTGATTTTATAACTCGCAATTCAGATTTTAAAACTCGCAATTCTGACTTTGTATCACAATTCTGATTTTATAACTCGCAATTCAGATTTTAAAACTCGCAATTCTGACTTTATATCACACAATTCTGACTTTAAAACTCGCAATTCTGACTTTATATCACACAATTCTGATTATAACTTGCAATTCTGACTTTATATCACACAATTCTGATTATAACTCGCAATTCTGACTTTAAAACTCGCAATTCTGACTTTATATCACACAATTCTGACTATAACTCGCAATTCTGACTTTATATCACACAATTCTGACTTTAAAACTCGCAATTCTGACTTTATATCACACAATTCTGATTATAACTTGCAATTCTGACTTTATATCACACAATTCTGATTATAACTCACAATTCTGACTATAAAACTTGCAATTCTGACTTTAAAACTTGCAATTCTCACATTATAACTCGCAATTGTTAGTTAATATCTCATAATTCTGAGAAAAGTCAGATAACATTTAAATGATTTCTGAAGGATCATGTGACATTGAAAACTGGAGTAATGATGATGAAAATTCAGCTTTGCATCACAGAAATAAATTACAGTGTACAATATATTCAGATAGAAACCATTTATTTTGAATTGTAATAATATTTCACTATATTGCTGTTTTTACTGTATTTTTGATCAAATAAATGCAGCCTTGGTGAGCAGAAGACACTTGAACAAAAACATCTTACTGACCCCAAACTTTTAAAAGTGAGTCTAATGGTGTTCTCAGTTACTCATTCAAGTAAATAAAGTAAAAGATTAAGATGTTTCTCTTAAAACAGACCCGAATGAGTCACTAGTCATCATTCAGTAAGCAATAAAATGAATGTGGAAAGTAGCTCACATCATTCATATTGACTTTTGATTGCAGATTGCAAATCTAAGCACAGTTTGAGACATTGAGATTCTTCTAAAAACTTAACTCAACTTCTGAGACATGAGGTTATGAGATTATTGGGGTCTTTTTTCAGAAGAAACAGGAGACTTAAACAAAATTCTCTCTTTTCAGAAATAGTCAAGACATTAAAGGAGATCTCATCTGTGACTTTTCTGTTATTAACTGCATTAGGCTTTAGTCTGTGGTACCTTTGTAGGGATGTTGGTTTTACTAGCGAGTGAGTGAGCCCTGCTGTGGTCATTTGACTAAATAAACAGATCTGCTGCCCAACCTCCTCTCCGTCTGGGACCCTGGAGACCGAAGCTTTAGCTCCATCCCTCCCTCACGCAGCTGTATGTGCGACCACTACAAAACGGCAGATAATTGGATGCTGTTGCTCACACGTCGAGAGAGAGAGACAGACGAAGAGAGGCATACAGCGAGAAGTTAGCAAGAACGGAGGCTTTTCCTAGACATGCTTTTCATCTGACGTCCAGGCGTCTGTGCTGTTAAAGGTAAGAGATGTGAGTGGATTTAACTGTCATTTCCTTTCGATTCTGGTGTGTTTTACTCCAGGAGGTTTTGGAAAAACACTGGTTTGAAATATTTTTTTAGTCTTACCAAATGACTTCCAGGATAAACAGTGAAAACAAAGCTGTAAAAGAAGCTGGTCAGCAGAAATGTGATATTTTCCAGAAGTTAGATGGTACGATTGTAGACCAAACTTTGTTTCGGGGACTTCACCTCATTTGTAACCCTCTTATGTTATTGTAGGTTAGTGCATGTTCTGTCATGAAGAAGTTTAGTGTTTTCACCTAGATGTGGGCAATGATAGACGGCCATTGTGAGATTTATCTCATCCAAGAGATGCCGTATGTGTTTTCCGTGAGACTTTTTCAGCTTTTATTTGGGAAAGGCCAATTTCTGCTGTTTGTTTGTGTGTTAAACACGTTGCATTTGAATGAGAATGTGCTGAGTTCAGCGAGAGCAAACAAATCTGTGTCTTACAGTCTGTATTTGAACACCTTTACACACGCTCGTCAACATCGGATGTTTATTTTGGTTTGTGAGGTGTTGTAATGTGGTGTTGTCCTTTTTGTGTGTTGAACTGCAGTGGTGATGGTTTATTTGAACGCTTCTGCTGTCATTGAAACTCTCGCTGTCTCTTCTCAGCAGTTTGTGTGTGTCGTATAACAGCATTTAAAGGCCGATAGCATACCAGAATCTAGTTGTTTATATTCATGACTTTTATCATATGCTGCTTACAAACATTTTGATTAAAGCGTAAAGCAAATATCACATTGTTTAGATCATTATGATGAGCCTTTGTCCCCAAATAATCTCTAAAAGCTCTTTATTTTTGATCTTAAACAGATCGATGGATTTATGCATGTATGGATGTGTGTGTGTGTGTATATATACAGTGCTGCTTGAAAGTTTGTGAACCCCTTGGAGAATCTGTGAAAATGTGAATCATTTTAACAAAATAAGAGGGATCATACAATATGCATGTTATTTTTTATTTAGTACTGTCCTGAGCAAGATATTTTACATAAATTTTTTTTTACATATGGTCCACAAGACAAAAAAAATAGCTACATTTATAAAGACAACCCGCTCAAAAGTTTGTGAACCCTTGAGTCTTAATACTGTGTGTGGTTACCTGGATGATCTACGACTGTTTTTATGTTTTGTGATGGTTGTTGTTCATGAGTCCCTTGTTTGTTCTGAGCAGTTAAACTGAGCTCTGTTCTTCAGAAAAATCCTCCAGGTCCTGAAAATTCTTCAGATTTCCAGCATCTTTTGCATATTTGAACCCTTTCCAGCAGTGGCTGTATGACTTTGAGATTCATCTTTTCACACTGAGGACAAATGAGGGACTCAAACACAACTATTAAAAAAGGTTCAAACATTCACTGATGCTCCAGAAGGAAACACGACGCATTAAGAGTCGGGGGGTGAAAACTTTTGAACTGGATGAAGATGTACAAATTTTTCTTATTTTGTTTAAATATCTCTTTTTTTCATTTAGTACTGCCCTTCGGCAGCAACAGAAGACACTTAAATGTTTGCCAGAAGACAAATTAAGTTCAATATTCCTTGATCTTCAAATTCAAAAGTTTTCACCCCCCGACTCTTAATGCGTCGTGTTTCCTTCTGGAGCATCAGTGAATGTTTGAACCTTTTTTAATAGTTGAGTTTGAGTCCCTCAGTTGTCCTCAGTGTGAAAAGATGAATCTCAAAATCATACAGTCACTGCTGGAAAGGGTTCACATACGCAAAAGATGCTGGAAAACTGAAGAATTTTTGGGACCTGGAGGATTTGTTTGAAGAATATTGGGCAGTTTAACTGCTCGGGACAAACAAGCGACTCATGAACAACCATCACAAAACATAAAAACAAATGTGGATCATCCAGGTAATAACACACAGCATTAAGATTCAAGGGTTCATTAAATTTTGAATTGGGTCATATAAATTCAGCTATTTTTTTTTGTCTTGTGGACTAAAATATCTTTACTCAGGACAGTAAAAAATGACATGCATTTTGTATGATCTCTCTTATTTTGTTAAAATTATTCACATTTTTTAACAGATTCTGCAAGTGGTTCACAAACTTTCAAGCAGCACTATACATGAGTTGACAGTAGCAGTAGCTTAAGTTAGGATGCAGATGTAAATACTTGATCATTAACAAAAACATCTGTAATTGTAACATCTTTTTGGGTTAAATTTGTTCTTCCATAGTTTTTGGATCATGTTAACCACAGGAAAAGCCACACTTTACACCTCACCACCATGGTAAAAAGTAGGCTATATGGTTTCTGTGGTGTTTGCTATGAAAAACAGTAGCCTAAAGATTTAGTATAAATACAAGTGCACAAAAAACGGCCATAGCTTAATAACAAAAAATACTGCAATTATTTTACATTACTCATGTTTGCAATGTCTGCATTAATAATATAATAAAATTCAATAAGAATATCACACATTTCTGCCAAAATCCCATGGTTTCAGTTAGTTTTACCACAGTAAATCATGATAAATGTTGGTGATTTGTTGACTTGTTATTTATATATATACATACACTGTCTGCATTAATCAATCCATGCATTTATCCATCCAGGATATATATTTATAGCTGTAATTCCATCTAGATAGATAGGGAGAATTATAAAAATGGCATTATTGAAATAAGGTATACAGTGTTTACAAAATGTTTTGTGCATGAATGATTTTGCACTACAACCTAAACGTGTAGAAGTCAGAGCCGGCTGTAGTTCATTGGCACTGACAGTTATCTGAAGCATAGGACTTTGTATATATTTCGATCAGTCTGAGCTGTAAGTCACACAGATGTTCAACAGCTGATCTCAGTTTCCAAAGCCCTCGTATGCTAATGCGCTGGTGCAGAACCTTCATGGCACGGCGCACTAGAAAGTCCCGTTACTCATGCGGTTCTCATTCAACTCATCGTTGTGTCATGAGGAGTTTCTGTCCAGTTCCTCCAGAACAGGCTGTTATTAGTCATGCATGTGAGTAAGGCATGAGTAAGGCAGGAGTGAATGCGATATCTGCGATAGGACTGTCAGGAGTGAAATCGAGTCGTTGGGGTGGATGGATCGCTGTATGACTGCTGCGTCACCAGCTGTTTCCTAACCCCCCTCATCTGGGCCGCATACCAGTCCCATGAAAAATGTGCTCCCCATTAGCAGCGGATGAGTGGAGCTCATGAACAGGGTCAGGCAGAACCGCAAAGATCCCCGTGTGCCGATGTGATCTGCTGTGCTGAATCACGAAACACACGAAACACTTTTTAGAAAGTACATCTTTGATTGCTTAGTTCCTTCAAAGACACAATACAGAATACTATTACTGATCAACTAAGCTGCAGATAAACTATGTATATGCCTCTAGATAGTAGTTAATTTGCAGCATTTGTCCCATGTTAAGCTTTTAAATGTTTAAAAATTCATTCATTAAATTCAATGCTATTATCTAATTCTGAATTTTGCACTACATTTAATTGGCTTTGCACAATGACAAAGTTGAAACTAATCTAAAAAAACTATCATTCATTCATTCGGTCATTTATTCGGTAATTGATTCATTCAGTCATTCATTCAGTCATTTTTTCGGTCATTCATTTGGTCATTAATTCAGTCGGTCATTCATTCAGTCATTCATTCATTCGGTCATTAATTAATTAATTCAGTCGGTCATTCATTCATTCATTCATTCGGTCATTAATTAATGCATTTATTCTATCATTTATTCATTCGGTCATTAATTAGTTAATTTGGTCATTCATTCATTCGGTCATTAATTCATTCAGTCATTCAGTCATTAATGCATTTATTCGGTCATTCATTCTGTCATTAATTAATTAGTTCATTTGGTCATTCATTCATTCGGTCAGTCATTCATTCATTGGCTCTTGTATTCTGCACAATGACAATGAAGTTGAATCCTAATCTAAAAAAAATAGTTTATTATAAGTTTGTTTATTTATTTACCCTTTTCTCCTGTTAACATCCTCTTCTCCGAAGTCACTATACGTTATTAATTGGTAATCATTAAGAATGAAATGAGTTTGCAGGTGGGACCAATATCATCTATCATGGTATTACCATGGTATCATACCTTAAAAACCATTTCATGGTTTTCCATTTTATTTTCTTGCTAATTGTCCAAAACTCAAGGAATTAATATGGTACCGTGTCCTAAAAACTACAGTATTACCATGGTAAATGTCCATTAAAAAATAATATTAAGATATTACCATGGTAAATGGCAAAGAAACATTGGTATAATTCAGATTTTAGTCTCCTTCGGCACTCAAGCAGAAGTTTTCCTTCTTTCATCAGGGTGAAGTTCCTTCACTCGTTCACTCAAGTGTCTGTTTAATCTGCTGCATCCTGCGGTTAATGACCACCAAGATTACAGCACGCAGAAATAACGATGACCAACGACTATTACAAGAATGCAGAAAGAAAGACAGATGATGCTGTCTTCATTAATCTAAATGAGCTGCATTTCTGTCTCTCTCTGCACTCAGTCCAAGTCAAACAGACACACAGGGAGACAGTGTTGGGTTCGACTGGGAAAACTGGCTTAGCAGACCAAAGAAAATATTATTAGACCTTCTTTAGATAACTAGTTCTCTTTAGGAAAGACAGAACACTGTGTGTTTGTTTGCATTGGCATGTTTGTGTGCATGACTGTTTGCGTTGTGTTTTAGTAATTTTACAGAAACGCACGTTTTTCTGTTTCCCTGTCCACCTCTGCTGATTGTAGAGATCAGTCCTGCAGAGCTTTGGGGATATTTCTATGTGAATGCAAATGCTTATAGCTACACAAATTTGATTTCATGCATTGCTACATTAAAAGGTTACTTCATCCAAAAATGAAAATTCTGTCATGAATTACTCACCCTCATGTCGTTCCAAACCTGTAAGACTTTCGCTCATCTTCAAAACACAAGTGAAGATCTTTTTAATGAAGCCTGAGAGATCAAAAAGATCTTAGTTTGTTTTCCGAAGATGAATGAAAGCCTTACGTTAAGTTTCAAGTTGCATTGTCTTGCAGTCTTAGTGTTGCCACAAGGAGCACTATAAATGTATTTGAAATTCTACTGTCAGTTTACAAACTACCACAGTCATGGAAAAGTTGAAATGTTTATATCTATCTTTCTGAACAATAACACATTCAGTTTAAAGCCACAGGAAACATTATCACCCTCTTGAGTTCTAAATTTTCCTACTGTGACAATAATGCAATAGCTATGTTTTAAACAAACATGCAAATTAAACTTGAAAAAGTCACATAAACCATTTGCAAATGAAGCACAGTTTCCATCCCATGTGTTCATTTCCATCCAGGTTTTTTTTTACGTTGATGTAACATAGCTAGTAATGCACATTAAATATTATGAGATCGCACACTTGCAGATTGTTGAGCAGGCATTCGTGTCTGTGTACTTGTGTCGAGTGTGTTTCTGGTCTTACGCTTATCATCCCTCCATCACCACAGGAATGCTGCCGCCACTTCCTCGTCCTTCATTTCCTTTCCTTCTCTGTCACTCTGATAGCAGGCTGGTTAAACTGTGAGTCCGAGTTTGAGCTGTAATCATTTAAAGCTGTCTCTCTCTTTGAGTCTTTCTAATGTGGGGGTGTTTGACGGGTTGTTTGGAGGGACAGGGTTTGGTTTGATGAGTTGGTGGACTGTATTATCTGTCAGAGTCATTCCGTCTTTAGCTTTTTGAGTCATTGTTTAGTGGTGTTTACTAAGGCAAGCATCACTTGTTGATCATAGTTACGGTTGGTGTTTTGTACATTTTTTTTTTCTAAGTAATAAAAACATTTTCACCTGATGAACCATAAAACAGGTGAAAAAATCCTACAGGTGCACACTGAAAGAGAGATGCGAACCACATCTACAGACCAGAAGATCACTGACACTTGAGTGCAGGATTAATTTCAGACAAGATCATTTGAAACTACCTAACGACCACTCAGAACACCTTAGAAACTCCCTTACAACTTCCTGGCAACCACCCACAAAAGTTTAGCATCTTGATGGTGAGTTAGTTGAGTGTCAGTTTGACATCAATTATATTGATATTTTTCTTAAGAAAATGTAAAACTGTAGTTTTTCTTGTAAAGATATTGGGGCAAACACAGTTGTACATCTTTTGGAATTGAAATGAGAATGTCTTGCATTTCAGTTCATTAATTTAAATTGAATTTGAATTGAAATTGAAATTGCAATTATAATTTGAATGCAAGGAAGTAGAATTACTGTAAAATAATAAGAAATATATATCATATAACAATTTTTTTTAACTAAAAAAGGAAATTGTGTCAAGACAAACTGATTGACAAAGCCTTGATCTGAAAGTTAGAATGACAGACAGATGGATATATTTCAAACCTTCTCAACATTGAGCATTAAGCATTTATCCACCTTCATTTTTGTGAGCGAAGCCTCAGTGTATAAATGTTAAGAGACACAAAATCTCTTTCCCAAATTTTTATTTTCACTCACTTCCAAACACTAAAATACAAATCTACTGTGATCAACAGATTCAGAAATGACTCAAAAAAGTGGTTTGGTTTTTGCAAGGCTAGTAACACCTTTTTTTATTTTATTTCACAACCTGTCTGATGTGTGAGAAGGAAGTATGAAACTGACATAAACTGCAAATTTGTTAGAGAGTGATGTCTCTACATTATATATTTTTTACATGCTTTGAATTGAAAACATTGGAGCTCCTCGTTCAGCAATTTTGAATAATCACCTTGGTGGAAAGAAGAAAATCCTGCAGGTCTGCTGAGACTATATGTGTGAGTTGGTTTTTGTTTTTATCATTATTTAAAGGAATGGATTTTTAAAAATTATTTGAATGTGTTCCTTGAAGAAGAAGTAGTTTTATTTATATAGCGCCTTTCCATAGCTCAAGGTCGCTTCACATCGTGCTATACAATACATTTGCACATCCACATACACAATACAAACACATAAGGCAAGATATAGCCACATTATCCAAAATACATATTGAAAAGATACGTTTTTAGTCTTGAAGGTAGGCAAAGATGATATATTATGAAGTGTAAGGGGTAGCGAATTCCATAATTTAGGAGCATTAACACTAAATGACCTACCACCTACAGTGGACAGCCGAAAACGAGGAATGGACAAAAGANTGAAGGTAGGCAAAGATGATATATTACGAAGTGTAAGGGGTAGCGAATTCCATAATTTAGGAGCATTAACACTAAATGACCTACCACCTACAGTGGACAGCTGAAAACGAGGATGTTCTGAGGGACCGGGCAGGAGATTAGGAGTAGAGTAGGTCAGACAGATACGGAGGCGCAAGACCATTGAGGTTCACTTATAATGGTAATAAAGCTAACAATGGTAATAAGGTTTTTTACACAGACACAAACACACACAAAAAAACATGTAAATGCGGAAAAACGATTATTTTCAACCTTCATTCTGTTTGAAATGATCCGATGGATGGATGGATGGATGGATAAATAGAACACTTCATTTTCCAGAATGCATTAGCTGTGTTGAATTGCAGTTCAGTAAATTCTTCTTCCTGTCATTCCAAATCAACTTCCAGTGCTTTGTTGCCGGTTCAATTTAAATGTACACTCATGAACTGAAAAGGAGCCGGTTCTATAGTTCTGAAGTTTGCTAAACCCTAGCGGTTTGACGAGATCTCGTGCCACGAGATCTCTCGAGATTGAAATGTGACGAGATTTCTCTTCGACTTGAAAAGCTGTCTCACGATATTGCTATGATGGAGTGTGAGGGTGAAATTAAGATGCCACCAATACTTTTACATTATGCCTCCACTGTCGTTTTGCTTTTTATAGAAATAAAACCTATTTAATTCAGTTAGATAACGGTCATTTCAATCCCATCCAGCTCACCCAACACGAGAGCCGCAGCAGGAAGCAGAGTTCACTGATCACATGATGAGAGTAAGTGACTGACAAGACCATGGCGGAGGATTCGTTGCACAACAGAGCCCAAGCGTCTGATAAATGGCCTATCTTGTAGAATGCGCGCTCAGCACCGCCGCTCCCTGTTTACAGTGTAAATAGTGCAGTCGTGAAAGTAAAACGCAAGTGCGCATTCAAACACGATTTCAATACCTCGCACTTTGAGAGCGGCTCCCTGATGCATGCAAATATCTCCCAATATGAAAGCTATCTCAGGCTGGGCTGTGTTGTAACCACTTCTCAGCTCTGTATCATGCTTGAAGAAAAATTTGGTCTCTATTTGCACTTGTTGTCATTCTATTTGCAATACTGAGAGAGTACTTTGATTATGGTTGCACTTATTGTTTGCACTTAATAAGACTAAGAGAACTGTGTTATTCATTTTTATTTATACTGTTCTATGATCAATTTGTGGAAAGGAGTTCAGTTAGGAGGTCAAAAGGTTTAGAAGCTCAGAATTCATATACAGTTCTAAAGTCTGAAGAGACTCATATGAAATCATACAAGAGAGAAACCAGTCAGTTGAGTTTGTGGCAAAACCTTTTACAGTGCTTGAGTATTGTTGTCTTTTACTGCATATGATAATTCATACTCAGAAAGTAGAACTGAAATGACACCCATTACACAATGATTAGTTAAAACATTTCAAAATGCACCTACAGACTATTTTTATAGTCATATATATTTGTCATTGAGGATTTCTTAAAAATACTGTGTAAAAACATCATCTCGTTCTCGTGAACCCAGTCTTATGTCTCGTCTCATGAGCTTACTGTCCCATCACACCTCTACTAAACCCTGATGGCTAAGTCTTTAGTTTCCTCAACTGCTTGAGGGAATTTAATTTAAAAATGAATATCCTTGCAAATCATATGCAAAGCAATTTTTATTACATTTACATTAAAAGAATACGGCAAATACTCTCCTGTCAGTCAAAAACACATTGAGCTACTGACGCTGGTAGACGTTGGGTCGTAGTGCTTCATCGCGCCCTTAATGGCTTCAACGGCTGTGTTTTGGAAAGGGTCTGAAACGCCAGATGTGGCCAATAGCTTCAGGCTGCAGTTTTTCCCTGTTCCTCTGCATCCGGAATGGAACTTTCTGGCATTCTCTGATGACATCTCTCTGGCTCCGAGTCACTCGAAGTCTGCCCGAAAAGTTATAAACATGGCCATAAAGTCAAAATTCTGCAGTGCTTTGGAGAATTACGAGAAACCGGGAGAAAAACAAGGCGAACTTTAACTTGTGGAGTCGCCTGTTTAATGTGGGATGTTTCTAAATGCTTTTTTCCATTACAATTCATCCTTAATGAGTTGAGAGGAGAGAACGGTTAATGTGAGTGATGCTGCCTCCCACATGAAACGCACTCGCTGCTGCTTCTCACCACACTTATTTCTGCACTCCTCACTGATGCTTTTACAAACCAGTAGCCTGAAACCTCAGACACGCTGTCAGCATATACACCGGAAAATATTGGGTGTAGAAATAATTTTCACTCAAATTGTTAATTTCACGAATGACAAAGATATGACAAGTAATGCATTGAATTAAACATGAAATTTGGAAGTATGTAAACCCTAACGCTCAAAATAATTATTTGGTTTGAGTAGGACAAACGTAAATTAAACGAATTAGTTCAGTCAAATTAACTTTTTTAAGTATTTAGCACTTTCTTTTTCTTTCAAGTTCACAGAACTGATATATTTTAAGTAAACTGAAATGTTTTGAGTTTTTTGAACTCATTTCTTTTAATTTAGAAGAACTTAAGTTTAACTGAAACTGGGCTGGAATTTCTATTTCTAATTTCTGGAATTTAGAAATAGAAATGGAATTTCCCCAGCATGCTTTGCCCATGGCACTCAAGGGAGAGTAAATGCTAAAATTAAGTGTTATATTCATTTTTTTTGTGCAAGACTAGTGTTAAGTGGGAGATTTAGTAGTGATTATTGTTTTGATATGCTAATTTAGAAGAGTTTCTTCTAATGTGGGTTTTTGGAGAGTTACCATCATGGTGACAAGTGATGCATGCAGTTTGGTTTGAGAGCAAGTATGTTAAATGCTTTATATTTCTGCACTCATTCAGCAAGTGCTATACCATGCTTTTGTTAACAAGTTAGCAAATTAGCAAGTTAGCATTTTCTGAATTAACTTGTTATAGCTAGCTAAGTTTACACTTATAAAAATGTTCACATTGAGGTTACATGTTCTGCTTACTTGAACTTTGAATTTCTTAACTTAAAAATTTGCCTCAAACTGATTGCCTCAAATTTTTTGAGTTTTGCCAACTTATTCGGGCTTACAGTGGTAAAACATATTCCAAAAATCTTTGTTTTACTTACAGCTTTGAAAAATATGTTTTTATAGTGTACATCAATACGGCATGAAAACCTGGCGGCTCACTGATTCTCTTGTCAGAATTACCGTAATTATGAGATGACAATGCAGAGATTTTGTTTAGACATAGAAGCTGTTTACCAAAATGGATCCATGCACTGCTTTATTGTTAATTTATCAAAATGCTTCATTGTACTGAGTGTTGGGTAAGTTACTCTAAAAACCTCATTAATTACAAGCTACTAATTACATATTCAACAGAATAATAAGATTACTGTACCACTCACTTTTTAAAAAAAGTATTGCATTACTTATTACTAATTACTTTCTAAATCCAATATCAACTTAAACCAGTTGAAACAATACAAGGATAGACATGAAACTGCTCTTTTAATTCTTTTAAATAATAATATAAAATTGCTTAAATTATTCTTGAACTGACCAAAGTATTTAAAGGTGGAAGGTTACATTAAAAACATACATTTTAACATTAAATTCACGTTAAATTTTGATGTTAAATTCACTATACTTTTATATAGAATTGTTATATGGAGTCAATGCAGTGTTTAATGCAATTACATCAGAAGTAACTAATTATTCACTTTTAATTATTCAATTATTCACTGCATTTATTCACTTTTATTTCATTCCAATATCGTTAATCTCATCGCACTGGCAAAAAAGTACCATAGTATTACCATTGTTTTTGCTATTTTTTTGAAATACCTTAGGGTGCCATCTAATTACCATGGTACATAAATATGCTAATCATTTAGTACCATTATATATTTAAGAGACACAAAATCTCTTTCTCAAATTTTCATTTTCACTGTCTGCTTACAAATAATCTCTGCTTGATACAAATCTTCTGTATCTCAGAATCTTTTATAATGGGTTCTCTTTGCTTTTGATGCGACACAATGCTCACATCCAGTGTAGGCAAATCTCTGCTGTTATGTGACTATATGCCAGTGGGTGGGGCCTATGGTGCAATGATGTTAACTGTTCGTCAGTGTCTTGCACTGGATATATATAGGTATAGGACCTTTTAGGGGTTCTGATCATGGGATCATTATATGAATACATTTTGTTTTAATCCATTTTTATGAATTAAGCAGCTCTTAAACATACTTCATCACAAGAAATTTTTAAATAACCCATTAAACATGAAAGTATTATGCAATCATTTTAGACATTTCTCTTTATATAGAACTTTTTTGACATAAAACTTTCTTTAAAATTGAGTCATGAACCCTAGGGTTCTATACAGAACCCCACAGAACCTTTATTTAAGAGTGTATGTAGAAGATGAGATCAGCTTACTTGAGTAGTAGACATTAGGCCTACCTAGGGTTGACCGAAGTTGAGTATAAGAGGGTGATTGGAAAATATCTTGCTGGTCTCTTGTGGTTTTAGGTAGTGGGAAACCAAACTAACCAATAACCATGAAAGAGACGGACAGTGTTGGAAGAACAAAGTGAATGGGCTTCAAGATAAATGTGAGGTTTTGATGAGACAGTCTGTAGAAAAAAGGAAACATGCAGTAGTAGAAAAGTAGTAAATGCTGTAGAAATAAAATGTTACAGTTCATCCACTAATCTCAGAAATGACAACAATCTCCATCTCTGGTCTTTGTTTCTAGTTTTCCCTGAATGTTTTGAGTTTGTGCTGAACCATTTCCTGTGGCGTTGTTGTGCAAGTAATTTAGTGTTGTTGTTTTTTCCATTTCATTTAGTGTGTGTGGTTATCTTTTTCTTAATTAGGTCCTATTATGCTTTTTTTACATTTTTAACTTGCTTTAGTGTGTAATGTTGCTGTTTGAGCATGAAAAAGGTCTGCAAATTTACAAAGCACAAAGTCACTCCAGCGGGAGTTATTCTCTATATCAGTGCGCACTGTTTCTAAACTCCCTGAAACGCCTCCATTGTAGTCTTGAATTATCTTCCATTATCCGGAATTAACACGTCACAATATTCCTCATTTAAATAATTCCCGTCCAAGGCATATGCAAAAAAACTGGGGCAAGGCCTGGTTGAGTTAGTTAGTAGTGTGTTGAAACTTGCGGTTATGGTAAGGGACATGACATTTCAGAAACATGATCAATGCGCTTGACCAATCACAACACACTGGTCCAGCTGATTGCGCTTTTCGGAAGGAGGGGTTTAATATAGACATGAACTAAACAGTGCATTACTGACAGATTGGGAAGAGAGGAGCTGTCAAATATGTGAAAAATAATGTGTTTTATTGAACATTCAAGCATTAAAACCTATTCTAATAGAGCCCAGAAACAAAATCAAGACTTTGAAAAAGGGCATAATAGGTCCTCTTTTAAACATCAGGGCAACTTTAGGTTTCGGTTTGGAAAAAAACAAAACAAAATACTGTAATACAGCCTTGAGTGGTTTGTTTCTTTTATTAAATAGAGGAACACCAATATTTAACAAGTATTTTAGTAACACTTTACAATAAGGTCCCATTAGTTAATGTTAGTTAATCCACTAGCTAATGTTAACTAGCAACAAGCAATCTATTTGATAGAGTACTTATTAATCTTTGTTAATGTTAATAAATAAAAAACTAATAAAAAACA
Source organism: Anabarilius grahami (assembly GCA_003731715.1). Taxonomy (NCBI): domain Eukaryota; kingdom Metazoa; phylum Chordata; class Actinopteri; order Cypriniformes; family Xenocyprididae; genus Anabarilius; species Anabarilius grahami. The sequence goes on along the minus strand of RJVU01047220.1, from coordinate 4,413,802 downwards.
ACTGTTTATTGTTGATTCATCTTATGTTAGCAAATGGAACAAAAAAGTTACCATAATTATAATAATAATAAACAATTCTCTGCCAATTATTGTAATTAGTTTAACTGTAAACTTTTTATAGATGCAGTGTTCAAAGATATCTAAATGAATGAATGATTTATTTATTATTCTGTAATGTAATTAATCTTGAATTTAGATTTAAACATAAATCTGCAGTTATTAATGTGTATTTGTTATTTTACAACATATTTTTTATATGATTTATCCAATCAGAGATTAGAGCCGAAACATTCTTTTTAATAAAACAGCTTGAGATGGGGAGTGGATGTTGTTCTGGAAAGTGCGAAACAATGCTGGGAACGCTTTGCTTTTATCTTCTTCTTTTTTTTCTGCATCTCATGTTGGAAATCACACAAATATCTTCAACAACATGAGGGTGAGTTATGATGACAGAGCTTTTATTTTTGGGTGAATTAACACTTTAAACGGATTGAGGCAATCGGTTTCCTCAACTGAAAAGAGTTATCCTAACTTGTTGGGTTTTACAATGTAGTAAAAAGTCTTTGAATCATATTACAGATCTTAACAAGATTCAACTAATAATGCAAATTGGTGTTTGCCTTTTTTTTTCATTTTAAAGTTACGATATATCTGAAAACTTCCGCCAGTAGTGTTTTGTTGTTCCCTGAGGGAGTTGATGAGGATTTGAGGATCGGGTGGTTTGGGGCATCACCGTCTCATCATCCCAGGGGAAAGCAGGGATAGAAAAAGAGAAACGTTTATTTTAACAGGGATACACTGGATCAGTTTTCCCACAGCCTGTGCCAAAAGTTTAGCTCTGGGAGGGCTGATCCTAAAGCAGCGCCCACCTTTAATAAATGCTAATCGAGAACAGGAAGACGTGATGAGAGTTATGAATGTGAGTGCACACGTGTGTTAGCTGGCCGTCCTCCAGATAGATAACCATCTCTGTGTTTGGCCTGCGGCCATTCTGCTTTTTTCATAACTAGCGATAAGAGCCTGTGAACCTTTTGTACTGTGAGATTAGATGTGATGAATGGTTTGGGGCCAGTCCTCTCACTGCGGGATTTACGTTCGTAGAGAGAGGGAAGTGCTCTTGAAGACTATTAGAGCTCCATACACTTAATGTATGTGCAGGTCATCAAATCAGCTGTTTTAAAGGTGTTTGAACTAAGGAAGATGTTCAGAGGTGTAAAAAGAACTGAGAAACTGTACTTAAGTTAAAGTTTTGTATTGAAATCAAAATTATATATATATTATTTATTATAAATGACTATTCGTTCACATCATTATTTTATTTTAATTCACATGCCCTAAAATAACTTCCTCTAACATTTGCAGTAACATCTCTTCTCTGATGATGTGTTTAGTGACGTGAGGGCGGGGCAACTTGTCACTCACATGAGATCCACCAATAGCAAACCACAACCATCCGATTCCGTTGGACAAAACCAAGTCCCGTCCTACATTTTTTTTCTTGTTCGAGAAATATTTTCACTCGAATATATGTCACAATAGGGAAGAAAAGACTATAAAGCCGACTTTAAAGTGTGTCAAATATTTTTACTCAATTAAAAGTCTTAAAGGTGCAGTAAGCAATTTCTGAGAAATGCTGTAAATATTTGAAATCACCAAAACAAATACGCCCCTACCCTTTCTTGATAGCTCCACCCCCAAATTCACATGCTATGCAACACATGCACCTCCCCCTAATGAGTGTATACGCCCCTTCCTGCTGATTGGCTATAAATGTGTTGTGGTGCGGGGTCCAATCCACTTTCAAAATCGTTTCTCAGAAATCGCTTATTGCACCTTTAAGTATATTTACTTAAGCCCTCTTGTTATTTCAAACATGTATGGCTTTCTTTCTTTTGTTGAAAAATGTCCCAATGTTTTTGTGTGTGTGCATGCAATGAAAGTGAATGTTGTTTGAACCCCAACATTCTTTAAAATATTTCTTTTGAGTTCTGGAAAAGAAAGCAATACAGGTTTAGAATGGCATGATTGTGAATAAATTATATCAAAATTATCCGTTTTGGGTCAAATATCCTTTTAATGGAGCTTCGAGTCAACATTGTCTGAGATGTTTATACTAAAACACCCTAACAACTCCCTAGCAACACCCTAGCAACTGCTATCAACCCAAAATAGCATAGGAATTGCCAATCAATGCCCTAGCAACCATCTAGCAATGTCAAACATCCACTCAGAACACGTTGGCAACTGCATAGCAACACCCTGGCAACCATCTAGAACAGATAGTAAGCAAGGCTTTATTTATATAGCAGCTTTTTATAACTGTGTTAACAATGTGCATAACAGAAGAGAAAAATATGTACTGTATATGCATTCACAGAAACAGACAAACAAAAAGTGCATAGATAACAGAAATTCAAATCCTCAAGGAATGTCTCTAGTGATACTTTTTTAAAAGTGCATAGTCTAGTTCCTGTGTCTAGTTCCCTTAATGTGGTTCTGTTGTACTGTGCATATGATGTCTCATCACCACACGGAGGGCACAGCAGCAGACGCACAGTGTTTTTCGCAACATTTAAGGAGCTCCGGCTGTCCGAGGGGGATTTTCGGATGGTTTTATTCAAGTATGTGTGCGTTATTCCTGGACTTGGTGGTCTGCATGTCTCTCACACACCCACGCTGAATCTATACACATGTTCCCGAACACACACAGGAAGCAGGAGGCCCTGCAGCTGAATGCGAAGAACAACATCTAAAATTGTTTCTTTTCTCAGTGCCTTTGTTTTTCTTTTTCCACTTTTCTTTCAAGGCTGCGTATGTTTCCCAGGAGCCCGTGCAGAAGAACAGACGGCAGTTTTGGTGACTTTCCCCCCCCTCTAACTGGCTCCCACTTCATCAGTGCGGCGCTGCCAGATGTTTAAGGAAAACAATCTCCCGTATAAAGATAATCCCAGCAGAGACGAGCAGCTCGGGGGTAGTTTATATGGGTGCAAGAACGACGGTCCTTGCGGAAGCCGTGTGACGTCTGGTGGGAATTCTGGGATGTATCTGTTGTGTCACAAAATGACAGTTTGAGAGTGTTAGCAGGAGATCGGGATGCTGGGAAGGGTCAGACGAGCACGCCGTTCCCATCCCAACACCCACACACACACACACATACACATACTCTAAGGACACTCAGTAGACGCCACATCTGTTTACATTAAGTAAACCAATATATCATGATAGAGCTATTAGACTCAATCATCACTATAACTAGAATCTTCAGACACATAGTAACGCCCTGGTAACCACCCAGAACATCTTAAAAAGCACAAAGCAACAGTGTAAAATGCTTAGAATGCTGTAGCAACTGCATAGCAACACCCTGGCAACCACCCAAAGCAGGTATACTCTGATCTCATCTGCATTCATAAAGGATTTCTGACTTTTCATGTTGTATAGCTGGTATTTCTGTCATAAATGCCAATTTAATGTTGAAGTCTACAGTACCAGATGAGGGTGGATGACAATGGCAGCATTAGATTTCTCTAATCTAATGCATAATTGTTTTTTGCATGAGCTCTTTTCAGCAATCTGACAGCTCCTGCATGAGTCTGTGGTCTCTCTGACGCAGGTTGGCCACAGTGAAGCTTTTCTAGAGCCCAGAGAGATGTTAGCATGAAAAAGAGCCCGTTCTGACATGGACCACCTCAGCCTCATTCTGGCCTCTCTCTCTTTCCTTCAGAGCTACCGTTCTTTAGTCTTTCATATTCTTCTTCTTCTGTGTTTTTTAGCCAGTGTTTCTCTCTCTCTCCCTCTGAAAGGGTTTGATTCAGAGCTCTTTTCATTGCTGGGCTGCTTGGCAGCGAAATATTCCACCGTATTCATCTTGCCTTTTTTTCAGATGTTATGTTTTTTTCTGGTGCTCTTGGTCTCACTGCAGCTTTCAGAGGATTCAGCACATTCTAAAACTAGAAAAGTAACTGCAGCTTACAGACCTGATGCTTCTCATTTTAAATTGGCCTATTTTTATTTGCATTGACTGTTTGATTCCTTCAGTTTTATGCATCTTCAGAAGGATTTAAATAGTTCATTGACTCACAATCATTTGTATGTGTGTGTAAGCATGACTCCTGGGGTCTCTGTCAACGTCCCCTGTGTATCGGAGATCATGAGAAAGTCTTCAAGTCTTTTCTGGGAATACACACTGCACAAACTCCTCCTAAAGCAACTATAACAGCACTCAAGGCTCCTTGTTCTGTTCTGTATATGTATCCTGAGGGACCAGCAGCATTTTATGAACTGCGTTTTTCCTCTGGCAGTATATTAGTGACGAGAGAGAGCCTTAATGGGCATCTCGCAGGATTTGTGTGGGATGCTTGATTTCGATTGCTCCGGTGAGATAGTGATAATATTTTTAAAAGACTCAACAGCAAATTATTACTTATTGACTGGTCGGAAAATGTTTTCAATATGAAGTGTATGTGTTAAACTGTATTAGACCTTTCAGCTGAACAGTAGAGTAAACATACTATCAGAAATATACTATGCGAGTATGCAAATATATTAAAGTTTATGAGAGCAAAAAGATGATTTCATCCTGAAATCTGCTTTATTTCATGAAGCAACACTTGAGAACTTCGAGTTTCATTGTGTCTAAAAATACCAATGATTAGATCACCCTACCAAACAGATTTAACAAGTTAAGAACATTTCTCCAGAGTTATGCATTTCACTCTTTTTCCAGTGACTCCCTCGAAGGGTTCCTCCTCCGCTTTTTTGCCTTCCGCCTCTTCTCCGCGATATGTTCTTCCGCCCTCTCTGGTTTTTCCCACCCTGGTTTTGCACCCAGTGATCCAGTGATCCAGCTTTAACTGTTTCCAGACCTCCAAAACACCCACCCCCACCTCACCCCACCCATCCATCCATTTCCATCCACAACAACCCCATCCCATCAACCCTAGTGTTTACTTACACACACACCCACCCACATCCTGGTGGATTTGGCTCATTTTCACCTCTGACCTCTATGACTGACCCCTATAACACCTTAAAAGGGATCAGATCTCTCATAATTAGACAGATCCTGTAAACTTTAATGTTTATTTGTGCTTTCAGAAGCACCTAAAGATACTCAAAGGCTTTCTGTAAATAAATAGTGTTGAAGTCTCACATTTCACATCAAGTTTTTTCAGTCATCTTTATTAGTGATGTCACTAGTCAATCCTTACTAGTACTATTGCAGAGGGATGATGTTTTTTTTTTTATGTGATCAAAATGAAGTTTTAATAATAAGTATTCAAGTTAAGTGTGTAGGTCATTCTGCAGCATTTGCGCTTAAATTATTATTATTATTTTTTTTTATTTATATATATTTTTTTNTTTTTTTATTTATATATATATTTTTTGTATTTATTTTATTTTTATTTTTTTATTTTGTTATTTTTATTTTCATATTCATTTTTTTATTTTATTCATTTCATGATATTGTTTAAATTATATTTTTTTATTTTATTATTTTACATTGACTAGCTTGTTCATTCACTCACACATTCATTAATTTATTGATTCTCACATTGATTCATTCATTCACTCGTGCATTGATTCATTTTTTGATTCCTTACATTGATTAATTTGTTCATTCACTCACACTTTCATTTATTTATTGATTCTCATATTGATTTGTTCATTCCTTTACTCATGCATGCATTAAATTATTAATTCTTAAATTGATTTGTTATTTGTTTTTGTATTCATTCATTCATTTTTCATTTTAGTTTTTATTTACTTACATATTAATTTTATTTTATGTTATGTTATGTTATTTCTTTCTTTGTTTATATCCATATAAATAATGCATGAACATATTTTACTAATTTTATTTTATTTTTATGAAGCTGTTGTTGGGAAGCTCATCGTGAGTGCAGTAGATGCCAGTGAATGTGCCGCAGTGAAAAATGCAACAATAACAGCGTTTGTGAAACATGCTTCTGTTTGTGTGCAGTCAGGCATGTGTGTCCCTCTCTGAAGCCTGTGTGAGAAGCGGCCCGTGCGTTATTCCTCACAGCGTTTCACATCCAGTCAGTTGAATGAAGATATGCAAGAAAATTAAAGATCATGTCATGGAAATAATAGTCAGAAACTCTTTGTATATTCTTTCATGCGCATGAGTTTTTAAAAGGACTTCACTAGAGGAATATGACATACTGAGGAATATTCTCTTTTGTAAAAATAAATGTTGAGGTAAGTTGAGTAAGGTTGCTGTTTCCTTTGGCTTTGAGGCGAATCAATCCTGAGTTGTTTTTCCTCCATCTGCAGAGTCTAAACGTGTCCTTCTCTGGAAGACAGCATGAAGAGTTTCACCATCAGCCGGTTCCAACTGACTGCCATGACAACAGGTAACAGACTAAACAAACCCCAAAATAATGACTTAACCAAATAAACCCGACCTAAAGCTTAGTATATTCATGCCTGACGCTCAGTGTCTTCTGTGTTTAATGTAGAGAAATTAAAAAAACATTATTTTATTGCTTATTTGACACTTTCGGTTATTAAAAGCATTTAAAATTCCTGAAACACTAACTGTTTTGGAAAACTAATTTATCTAGATTCTCACATGAAGATATATTGTAACTTAAAAACCTGTTTTTAAAGGGTTAGTTCACCCCAAAATGAAAATTACCCCATAATTTACTTACCATCAAGCCATTCTATGTGTATATGACTATCTTCTTTCAGCCAAANGGTGAGCAAAAACATGCCTTTTACTATATTACTATATTGCTGGCTAAAAAAATAAATCCAAAATTGGTTGAAAAAAATGGCTGGGTGAAAACAACCCAATCCCTGGTTTTGTCCATATTTAACCCAGCAGTTTTTAGAGTGTATATCATGTCCTACGTTATAACGCGTAGTACATCGTGGCATTGTGTACTACGTTGTGGAAGTTAACACTTTTTAGACGCAAGTCGAATGCGTATGGCTGTTGTGCCATAAGCTCGTTACTTTTGTTATTAACCCCCTGGAGCTGCGTGGAATACTTGTTTATCAACGATGGATGGACTTTTTTGGGCTTCAAAATCTCCTCCTCTTATCACTCCCATTATAAAGCTTAGAAAAGCCAGGATATTTTTTAACTCTGATTGTGTTTGTCTGAAAGAAGAAAGTCATATACTCCTAGCATGGCTTGAGGGTGAATAAATCATGAGGTAATTTAAATTTTTGGGTGAACTATCCTTTTAAGGCAAAACAACTGGTGGATGTGATCATGCGTCCCCTGTTGATTATATCAGGACAATTGTTTTGTATTAAATTATTTCTGAAATGTAATGTTTAAATATGCAAATGTTGCATTATCTAATTAAAAAAGTGCACTAATTTGCATACATTTGCAAAGAAATCTGAACAATGGAAAAAGCCAGGTTTAAATTCTTGTTACATTTTGTTGACATGTTAGAGTTAAAGATTTTTACGGAAGATATTTTGGATTTCTTTTTTTTTTTTATCACTCCTTAAATCAGAAAACACTGTCATAAGCCATTAAAAAATAAATTTCCACTATGTTTTTAGTATTATAATGTCAATCAGGCGAATGATATATAAGCAAACCCCTCGGTAAAAGCCTTCAGAATATAGACAGGAATAAAACTGTTAAAGTAGAGATTTCTGAATCAGTGCAGGAGAAAAAAAACTCACGGCCTTTAAAGATACTTATTGTAACTGAAATCTACAGACACAAATACATAAAGTTTAATAAAATAAACACTTATTTTGGATGTTTTCTCTCCACTAGTCTGTAATGTCTTGAGAACTTGTCAATCAGACATTACTTTTCTCAAAATTATTCTTGAGTTATCGTAGAGCAGTAATGAGTGAAGTTTTACTAATCTGAATAGGCTTTATGCCGAACGTCACATGAACAAACAGGAAAACTGGTCTCATCGCATCTGCTTGTCAGAGAAATTGTTAAAGGCAGTACGACCTGACTGCAATGTCTATAGACTTTTAAGGTAATTAGTTAACCTAGCTAGTTCTTTTTATTGTTGGCATTTTATTTGTTTTAAATATCTAAATGTTAGTGAGAAGAAAAATAAGACAACTTTTAGAAATCATATGCAATGGACATTGTTCATCTTTGCTCACTCCTTTGAAGGCATCTTGGGTAAATCAGCTCAATATTTAATGAAGCACTTACAAAAGACCTGAACCGGAAGCGGTGCAACCTGTTTTACAAGAATACGGTTTGTTGCATCTAACCTCGATGCTGGTTTGTTGGTGTTGTGCAGGTTTGGTTCTGCTCTGTCTGGGAAGTTCAGGTCTGGAACTTAATCCCGACGTTCCACAGGTCGTCCTCCCCATCAACTCCTCCTTCACCATCACCTGCTCCGGCTGGAGTAACATCACCTGGCGCTTCAAGCGTGAGGAGAACGTTCCGGAGTTCCACACCGAGAGCCGAAGTCCCACCTCCAGTGTTCTCAGTCTGGAGCAGGTCACCTGGAGACACACGGGGGTTTATGTGTGCATGGAGAACGGGACAAATGTTACCAGAGAGGTGGCCGTCTTTGTGCCTGGTAAGAACATCAGTGTGTGTTCGTGCTGAACTCACAAAAATATTCAAAATCGGTTATTTAATACTGATAGACTACAAGTAAGGCAAGTTATATTTGAACATTTTAACATTAGAAAGGTAAATGTTAACATTGGAAACATTGATGTTTTTAGGTAGTTTTGAATGTGATTTTCTCAAAAGTGATGTTAATTTTCTGTTGTATGTGAATTTTCACTTACATATTTATTAATTTGTTTCATGCAATTATGCATTCATTTATTCATTCTCACATTGATTTGTTCACTCAACCATTCATTCATTTATTCATTCTCACATTGGTTCATTTGTTCGTTCAGTCATGCATTCATTTACTCACTCACACATTCATTTATTGATTCTCACATTGATTTGTTCGTTCATTCACTCATGCATTCATTTACTAACCTTAAATGTATTGATTCTCACATTGATTTGTTCGTTTATTCACTCGACATTCATTAATTTAGCGACTCTCATGTTGATTTTTTAGTTCATTCACTTACACATTCATTTATTGATTTGGACATTTATTCATTCGTTCATTCAGTTACACATTCTTTCATTTATTGATTCATACATTAATTTTTGTTTGTTCATTCACTCAAGCATTCATCAATTTATTGATTCTTACATTGACTCATTTGTTCACTCATTAATTTATAAATTTTTTGTTTGTTCATCCATTGAGTTATCGATTCTTGCATTGATTAGTTCGTTCATTCACTTTTAAATGTATTTATTGATTCCCCCTTTGATTCGTTCATTCATTCACTCACACATTCAAGTCACCTTTATTTATATAGCGTTTTATACAGAACAGATGATAAACAGGCAGAAACAGGCACAAAGCAGTGATAAACAGGAAAACAATGATCAATGATGCAAACAGAATTCAATTCTGCTGTAAAGCAGCTCTAGAAAAAAGACTATAGTGTCATTGCTCGGCTGAAATCAGTTCAGAGTTGAATCACTTCAGTTCAATATATGTAAAGTTCATCAATAATGAAATGAGTTCAATTCAGCTATAAAACAGATCTGCAGAAAACAGTGATGTCATCATTCACTAATTTATTGATTCTCACATCGATTTGTTTGTTCAATCATACATTCACTCATGCATTCATTCATTTATTGATTTGTTTAATTCACTCATGCATTCAATAATTTATTGATTTGTTTGTTCATTCACTCATGCATTCATTCATTCATTCATTCATTCATTCATTCATTTGTTTATTCATTCACTCGTGCATTCATTCATTCATTCATTCATTCATTTGTTTGTTCATTCACTCGTGCATTTATTCATTCATTTATTGGTTTGTTCATTCACTCGTGCATTTATTCATTCATTTATTGGTTTGTTTGTTCATTCCCTCGTGCATTCATTCATTCATTCATTTGTTTGTTCATTCACTCGTGCATTCATTCATTCATTTGTTTATTCATTCACTCGTGCATTTATTCATTCATTTATTGGTTTGTTTGTTCATTCCCTCGTGCATTCATTCATTCATTCACTCATGCATTCATTCATTCATTTATTGGTTTATTTGTTCATTCCCTTGTGCATTCATTCATTAATTTATTGGTTTGTATGTTCATTCCCTCGTGCATTTATTCATTCACTTGTTTGTTTGTTCATTCCCTCGTGCATTCATTCATTCATTCATTCATTTGTTTATTCACTCATGCATTCATTCATTAATTTATTCATTCACTCATGCATTCATTCATTCATTTATTGGTTTGTTCATTCACTCGTGCATTTATTCATTCACTTGTTTGTTTGTTCATTCACTCATGCATTCATTCATTCATTTGTTTATTCATTCACTCATGCATTCATTCATTCATTTATTCATTCACGCATGCATTCATTCATTCATTTATTGGTTTGTTTGTTCATTCCCTTGTGCATTCATTCATTCATTTGTTTGTTCATTCACTCATGCATTCATTCATTCATTCATTTGTTTATTTATTCACTCATGTATTCTATTATTTATTGATTTGTTCGTTCATTCACTCATGCATTTATTCATTGCTTTGTTTATTCATTCACTCATGCATTCATTCATTCATTGAATTGTTTATTCATTTACTTATGTATTCATTCATTTATTGATTGATTTGTTTGTTCATTCACTCATGCATTCATTAATTTATTGATTTGTTCATTTCATTCCCTCATGCCATTCATTCGTTCACACATTGATTCATTAATTCTGTCTTCCTCAGATCCTGAGGTGTGGTTCCTCGAGAACGATCACATCATGGTGACTAAGACGAGTGAGGAAGGCACAATCCCGTGTTTGGTGACGGACCCGTCGATAAACGTCACGCTGTATGATAAAGAAACAGAGATGGTGGTGGAGGGCTCATACAACCCCAGCGTGGGCTACACCGCCGCCCTGGAGGACAGAAACTACAAATGCAAAGGAGAGTTGAACGGCGAGGAGAAAGAGTCGATCTTGTTCCACGTCTACAGTATATATGGTATATTTGCTTAAGTGCTCTTTTATACTTTGAAAAGGTATTTTCTCTGATGTTACTCTTTTATTGCTTAGAAGATTTACTGGAGTTTGCAGTCATGCTTTATTTAAGAATCAACTTGGTCTCAGATGTTTCTCAGAAATCAAAATAGACTTAAACAAGTCACTAGTCATCGTCCAGTTAGAGTATAGAGCTATTGAATATGAAATACAGAATGAGAAAAGATTGAGTGCACATTGAGATTGATTTGCAGTCTTCAAATCATTTTTTCAATGTAGAAGAAACGATAGAAGAAAGAGATATTTGTGACTTTTCTTTCCTATACATACGTATGAATTATCTCGAGGTCTGCTAATGCCTCAGTATTAAGACATTTATTACTGTATTTACCATTCATGTATCAACATTACAGGCGATTATTTGCTAAATGAAGCTGGTCTGAGTTAAAAACGCTCACCATTTACTTTTCATAGTCGATGGTTAAAAAATGAAGAGAGCCCATGTGTAACACATCTGTTCTCCTCCATTATCTGTGTCATCATTAATTGGACCAAGTCTCCTTGTAAACACATCAGATGATTTGTTTTCTATCAAACAATAGCCGTTTTTGTTCTTTCTTTCGCACACATGTCTTCAGCTCCCGAGGTTCTGGATCCCTACATTAACGCCTCCAAAACGGTCCTGAAACAGGGCGAGACGCTGAACGTTAACTGTACCGTTCACGGCGCGGTGCTCGTCTACTTCTCCTGGGACTTTCCCAACAAAGACGTGAGTGGGCTGAAAATTATGTTTTCATTATTTTTCCGTTCGAGCACTTAGAGCTCCCGTGAGAAGCTCCACATGTTGAAATCACCTCAAGATGTGCGGACACACCTCTCCCCTGACCATCGTCATGAGAAACACGTGTTTTTATTAAGAGATAACTCTTGTGAAAGTGAAAAGCCAAAACTCCTAAAGCAAGTTTGTAGCTGTAGTTTAAAATCCCCAATTTTTGAGGATTTTTATATCTAAACATTCTTAAATGAAGATACATTTGTGCGCACTATTTACTCATTCGTTTCCTCGATTTACTAAATCGTGCGCACTATTTACTAATTCTTTTTTTTTTTTTAAATAGATTTTCAGGGGCATTTACAACTAAAATGTGTCTGTTAAAAGTTGCAAATGCCCCTGAAAATTAATTTTCAGGAGCAAATATTCAATGATTTTCCAAATCATTGGAAAAGTACATTTCTGACACTGATGCAAACACCAATTTTTTGACTCTCAGGTGGGGGACATTGAGCCCTTGACTGACTTCCTGTCAGCCACAAGCATGCGGTCCTGTCTTAACATCACGGACATCTCGCTGGCCAGATCAGGACAGTATGTTTGTCACGTGCATGAGAGTGTGCAGGACATTATGGCTTCAGTCAGTATTGACATCGCCGTTCTGGGTAAGACCTGCAGATATCACACAGCATGAATGCATATAATAAAGTTTGGCTACTCGAATCTGTGAAGGTCAGCACCAGGGTTACTATATACTGTAAAAAATGATTTAGTGAAATTAAGCAAAGAATATTGGAGTTGTTTTACAAGAAAATACTACTCAGTTTTTCTAATTCAGTGTGTTACTTGCCATTTCTTTGTAATTATTTGTGAAACTTACTAGCAAATTCTGAGTAAAAATTGTTTAGAAGGAAATCCTACACCATTTTTTTTGTCAGTGTAGTTAACATAAAATTAACTAAAATTAAAACTTTAAATTAAAGTATCAGAAATTAAAGAAATTAAAACTTTAACTGAAATAAAAATTTAAATAAAGAAAAACTAAATTTACTATATTATTTCATTATTTTGTATAATTTTTATTTTCGTTATTAATGTTATCATTTATTTTTAAATGTTTTATACAATATTTTCATTTCGATTAACTTGATGTACTAAAATAATTAAAAATGAAATAAAATTAATACAAAATATATAGACTTAAAAAAAAACTAAAACTAATAAAAATGCCAAAAACACAATTAAATAACAAAAACTTTTACTTAAATGAAAACAGAAAATATAAAAATAAAAACTAATTCAAAATATTAATGCTAAAATAACACTGCTCAGCACCATTTTTGCAGCTCTTGAAGAAGTATTTTTATGGTGAAAAGTTAGTATATTATAGTAAATATGATGTGCATTATTCTACCATTAAAATCATAAACTCACATGTGTGTAGGGCTGAACACGCTGTACTGAGAACATGATAGCATTACTTCTGAACATGTGTTTCCAAGAAAAGGCTTGCTGTACACTATGGAAAATTCCACGCTGAAGACTGTAAAAGGATATTTCCAATAATATCTATAGGATGTGTAAGGGCGTGTGCCTGAATATATAAGGAGACCTGGACAGAAATTCAGCAGCTGTCTCTGAGGCTGTCCTAGGTCTCCTAGCTGCTCCTTTATTGCAATAAAGTAAAACTTCTGGAATTAAAGATATTTAAGAAGTGATTTTTTAACATAAAGTAGAAACTACAACACTCTCTGGTAAAACTCCCTGAAGAGCGGTCTTCATCTGATGTGTGCGTGAGCAGTGAAATCTGGGTGGCATCTTTTCAATGATGCTTTGATTCAAACGCTAATTAAATCAACATCCGTCGCTTTAAAACAAGTCCTCAGTCTCATAGCATCTCATGTGATGGAAAACTGGCCCTGATTTTTGCACTCCGTCACGCTGTGTGTGAATGCAGACCTTCTGCAGAAGGGAGTGAGTTATGTTTATGTTTAACGTTATGAAACCACAGTGTCCAAACAGCTGTACACAAGAACCCTTGAGGAACGCTGCAGACGCGAGTCAGAGGAACTGATGGAGATCAATGCAGATCTTTGTAAAAGTGTCGGCAGCATTTGCACACGCAGCATTTTGCCTCGACACACAGGATGCAGTAATGTTTTGGAAGAAAGTGCTTTTAGCACCTGAACGTTTAGATTATGATCTATCAGCCGTGAGTGAGAGCACACTTATGGAATATTAAATACATTATGTAAGAAGATGAGCAAGCAAAACTCACTCTTTCTTACTCATAGGACTTCATAGGTTTCATAATTGGTGTTGATAAGATTTTTTAATGGTTTTGAAAAGTCTCCTGTACTCACCAAGGCTGCATTAATTTGATCAAAAATACAGTAAAAACAGGAATATTGTGAAATATTATTACAAGTCAAAATAACTCTATTCTATTTAAATATATTTTAAAATGTAATTTATTTATGTGATTCAAAGCTGAATTTACAGCATCATTACACCAGTCTTTAGTGTCACATGATCCTTCAGAAATCATTCTAATATGCTGATTTCTTATTATTATCAATGTTGAAAACAGAGATTCTTTGATAAATGGAAAGTTCAAAAGAAGAGCATTTGTTTGAAAATGACTCTTTTATAATATTATAAATGTCTTTACTGTCATTTTTTATCAATTTAATGTTTTCTTGCTGAATAAAAATATTAATTTCTTTCTTTAAAAAAAATCTTACTGACCCTAAACTTTTAAAACAGTATTGTATATAATAATTAGTGGTGCTTATTGGCAAGAATCACTATTACTATTGCTCATAGTTTGTATTAACTGACTGTGTGATTTTCATCTATCTGTCTGTAGAAAGAGGTTTCGTGGCTCTCACTTCACATCTGGACAGGAACGTCTCGGCGCGGCTCGGAGAAAACGTTGAGTTGAAGGTTGAGATCGAGGCGTATCCCAAACCCACCGTTAGCTGGACTAAAGACGGCGCTGTTATCAGAGGACACAACATGAGACAGGAAAACGAGACCCGGTAATGAGCCCTCTCAGCACAGAACCTCCATTAAACAACATTAAACCTATCCTCAGGATATTAGACGTGTCCTCTGGATCTGATGCAGGTTTGTCAGCACATTGACCCTGGTCAGGATCCGACTGGAGCAGATGGGGCTCTACACTGTTAGCGTCCAAAATGAAGATGACATTAAAGAGATGACCTTTGACCTAGAGGTGAAAGGTGAGACAGTTTGACATCCTTTTACACGCCGCCCCCATTTCCTGAAAACAGACACCCATGCTGGTCTTTCATTTAAGCGTGCGCCAAGAATAATGCCAGATGCTGGCCTGCTTTAATTTAATTTAATTTAATTTAATAAATTTTTTGATAATTAC
>RJVU01047220.1:4368821-4398495 GCA_003731715.1 Anabarilius grahami | reverse complement strand
TTTAGCTAGTTTATTTAATAATAAAATAAAATATAAATTAATAAAAATGTTCTTCTATGCTTTCACTGTTTCTTAATATCTCCCTGTTCTAGCTTATATTATTCTGGATGATGTTTGAAACTTTGTATTGCTGGTTATTGCCTCCTTAAGATGACTGACTTGTTGTATTGCTCATTTGTAAGTCACTTTGGATAAAATAATCTGCTCAGTGAGTAAATAAGATATTTATTAAATGTATTTAAACATTTATTTAATTGAAATGCATTCATTTATTTATTTCTTGTTTATTCTTTGAGGTTTTTGTTTGCATTAATGCTGGCTGATGTCATTTCCTGTTTCTGTAGTTCCTCCTCAGATAACTGAACTCTCTGACCATCACCTGCCTGGAAAGAAGCATGCGGTCACCTGTGTGGCGGAGGGTGTGCCGTCTCCCAGCATTCAATGGTTCAGCTGTGACAGCATGACCAAGTAATACCACACCTTCATCATTATTATCATAATCATCATCATCACAAAAAGATTTTATTTGAATTAGTGTCGGTGTATTATTTGGATGGATGGATGGATGGATGGATGGATGGATGGGTGGATAGATAGATGGATTGGTGGATGGATGGATGGATGGATGGATGGGTGGATGGATAGATGGATTCATGGATGGATGATTGGATTAATGGATGGATGGACGGACGGACGGACGGACGGACGGACTGATGAATGAATGAATGAATGAATGAATTAGGCATTTACTCATTCATTCATTCATTCATCAGTCCATCCATTCATCATTATGGACGGACGACGGACGGACGGACAGATAGATAGATAGATAGATAGATAGATAGATAGATAGATAGATAGATAGATAGATAGATAGACGGACAGATAGATAGATGGACAGATAGATAGATAGATAGACAGATAGATAGATAGATAGATAGATAGATAGATAGACGGACAGATAGATAGACAGATAGATAGATAGATGGATAGATAGACGGACAGATAGATAGACAGATAGATAGATAGATGGATGGATGGATGGATGGATGGATGGATGGATGGGTGGATGGGTTCATAGATAGATAGGCAACATTTAAAAAATATTTTCCCTTTAATGACTCTCATTCATATTTAATATGAGCTGTTTTTGAGAGATGAGTAAATATGAACATGATGAGTTTGCACAGTATTCTCAGAAAGCATTACATAAACACACATCAGCGTAATGTACAGCGTAATGAAGGGCAAACAGGCGATCAGGATGTGTCTGTCCATCACAGTGTGTAGAGTGTGGTCTGTACATCATCTAAATGCTGATTAAAACACCAAAGAGATGCACTGAAATACTTCTGTATGAATAATATATAGCATACATACTCTAACAGCCATTACCGAACACCTCTGCCTTTCACAACACACTTCCTTCATGAGTGGAGCACACTTATGAGGGATCAGCTTGATAGAACTCAGGAATTAAGTATGCAAACACATATAATGCAGGTATATTATTGTGTGTGTTTGTTCTGGTTTGAAAATGGTCCTTGTGAGTTTTGTTGAAGTACATATTATTATATAAAATGTTCGGATTTCACTTTTTGAATATGTTTGGGTAGGTTCTAATGGTGTACTACCATACTACTCAATGTTTGCAATATGTATACATTGCACACACAGAATTTACTATATGGATGAAATACCCAGATGCTCTACTACATTTGCTAAAATGTGCAAAAAAACAAGAGCACACTTTGTGATAAGACACATATGCATTTTTTCCTGACTGACTCTCTCTCTCCCTCTCTCTATTTAAACAAGCAATGTGATGAGGTCATGTGACAACACTTTGCATACTACATACTGCTTCACATTGAATTTTTCTAAGGAGGCAGCATACAGTATATACTGCACAGTATGCAGTAATCAGTACACTAGTATTCCTGTCTGAACTTACTCATTGTGTGTTGTCATTAGGTGCAGTAACAGAAGTGCTGTATGGAGCCCCCTAGTGGAGGATCCCGAGAGTGTCTCCATCCATACTAATGTCACCTACAACAACACACGCAAGATCCACCAAGTGCACAGTCAGGTGACCTTCCTCAGGCCGCAGCTGGTCACCATCCGCTGTGAGGCCAGTAATGAGAGAGGAGCTCGAGCCAGAGACATCAGACTGGTCAACAGCAGTGAGTGTAATGTGTGTGTGTGAGGAGGGTGCTAAAGCCTTTATGTGAATGTGTGAAATGAGGATCTGCTGAATGGAGCAGCACCCGTGGAGATCAAACACAGAGTGACTTTGGATTTAATCCCATGATCCTTCAGGGCTGCTTTCATTAGCACCATGAATGTGGCGTGAAACCCGTTGAGCTCATTGAGAACCTGATACTGGTTCAGCCGTGAGAAAAACCAGTAACACAAACACCTGCCAAAGCTGCGGGAAACGCTTCTTATTGACTCTCTATATGAGTCTACAGTTTCATATATGAGCCTAGTTGACTTGATTTAAAGTCAGCATGAACCTTCTGTTTTGTCTCATTTTACTTTCCTAATATGACATATTTTTCTGTGAAATGGTAATGAGGAAAAAAATGGGACTGGACAGTAATTTTAATGTGATTAATTTTGTTTTTAATAAGTGTCTTTTCTAATCAAGTTAAATTAAATCTATTTTATTTATTAAAAGTATGTAGTGCCCCTTTAATCATCCTTAATTACATTTCTTATTAATTGAGGTTTTGTTTGTATAAATATTTGTTGACTGATGTCATTTCCTGTCAGTTCATATTTACAGTGTATTTGACATGGAAGACTATAGGTGTCTCCATGAACCTTCCATATTGTCCCATTTTACATTCCTATTTTGACATATTTTAAAGTGACACTTTTTTCACTTCACTTCACTTCATATTCAATGAGAAAAAAAAGCACATGACATGGTTTTAAACATCAATAATTGATTGATTAGTGAAATAGTGTCTCTATGTGACAAGTGATTGAAAATATTGAAATATTTTATTTTATTATTTGAGAAAATCAATTATACATCAATAATTGATTGAATAGTGAATTGTCTCTATGTGACAAGTGATTGAATATACATCCAAAATTTAATTTAATTTTTATTTTATTTTATTATTTGAGAATAAAGAAAAAAAGTAGGACAGGACTTGATTCTGTCTATCATGATAAAATCAGGATGATATAATTCAACATCTATACGACAATAATTCAACATCTACGTCTCTATATAACAGGTGACTGAAAATACAACCAAACACTTAATTTAACTGTAAATAAATAATTTATTAATTGTTTTTATTTAAAAACGTATTTAATGTCCATTAGTAATTATAATTATAGTATTTGAAGTCCATTAGCGATGCAGGGGAGACAGAGCCTTTGCAGTAGCTGGCCCAAAGTTGTGGAACAAATTGCCTTTAT
The DNA here is from genome assembly GCA_003731715.1 of Anabarilius grahami. Taxonomy (NCBI): domain Eukaryota; kingdom Metazoa; phylum Chordata; class Actinopteri; order Cypriniformes; family Xenocyprididae; genus Anabarilius; species Anabarilius grahami. Next base: position 4,395,057 of record RJVU01047220.1, on the reverse strand, counting down.
CAAAACAGCGCTCACAGTGTCTGAGTTAAAAAGTCTTTTGAAAACCTATTTGTTCTCTTGTGCGATTAACGTCTTGTGAATGTCTATTTTACATTTTTGGTGATGGACATAGGTAACTTTGTACAGCACTTTGGTCAACCAAGGTTGTTTTAAATGTGCTTTAAAAATATAATAAACTTGAAACTAGTAATTGATTGGATAGTGAAAAGTGTTTCTGTATGGTGGTTGAAAATACACCACCCAAAAAATGACACTTCAGCTGTGAGAATCAGTATTTAATGCATTATAAATTAAGATTTTCAGTACATAACTTATCAACTTTTGTCTTTTCTGTCCAGCGTTGTTTTCTCAGGTGGCTGTTCTGGCCGCAGTCTTGGCACTGGTGGTCATCGCCATCATCTCCATCATCATCCTCATCGCTGTGTGGAGGAAGGTCAGTGACCTCACATCCTGTCTGACTGAGACACATTATGCTGCTTCAGATTTAACATTATTATACTGAAACTCTACATTGTTTTGCCTGCAGAAGCCACGGTATGAAATCAGGTGGAAGGTCATTGAATCAGTCAGTTTAGATGGACACGAGTACATCTACGTTGACCCCATTCACCTGCCCTATGACCTGGCCTGGGAGATGCCACGGGACACTCTGGTGCTGGGTGAGAACAGGACACACTGATCTACCACACTTACTATAGCCACAGTCTCTTTTCTCATCAGATGTAGCTGGATACTCAAAAATACTAGATTACCTTAGCAACTGTTTAGTGTTTGTATGTCCAGGTGTTTTATTTACTGACATGTGTCTGTTTCTTCAGGTCGTACGTTGGGATCTGGAGCATTTGGGCGTGTTGTTGAGGCAACAGCGTATGGTCTTGGCCGTTCCCAATCCACCACTAAAGTAGCGGTGAAAATGCTCAAATGTACGTGTGAAACACACAGTTAAACACAGGTATGTGAGCGTGATTGATGGTTGTAGTTATTTGTGTCGTCTCGTCACTGCAGCGACAGCACGGAGAAGCGAGACACAAGCTCTGATGTCTGAACTCAAGATCATGAGTCACCTGGGTCCTCACCTGAACATTGTCAACCTGCTGGGTGCTTGCACCAAACAAGGTGAGCAAACATCAGCGCTCACTCAGCACAAAAAAGCAGACACCTTTTCTGTTGAAAACAGATACCTTTTCCTACTGATACCTATAGTTTATTAGCATAAACATTCTAGATGTTTAAAGCCTGGGACACACCAAGCCTGACGGTCAGGCGATGTCTGGCCATTTTTGAGCATCGGTCAGCTTAGTTTTTTTGGTGTGTTCCGCACCGTTGGCTCTAGTTGGATGCCGTCTGGGTTTTTTGGGCTGATTCAGCATGTTGAATTGCCATCGGGCCGTCGGTGAAGGCTGTTCAGCTTAGCGAAAGAGTCGATGAACGTGAGCAAAGACAGTACAGACAGAAGGCTGTTATAGTTTTACCTCATCTTACCTGAGCATTCCAATGCATGAATATTTTCAAAATAACATGAGCCGACTAGAATGAAGGAAGTGATCAGCGTGATTGATATTCAACATGGTAATCTTTGGCTGCTTTGTTTACGGTTTGTATATCTGCAGTCCTGGTTTCGGTTTCGGTTTACACCTGCTGAATAGACAGTTATTTCCTTACATGCAGTTGCAGAACACACATGCTAATTGCACACATGCCAAGTCCTTTTGGTGTGTTCAAACAGCTTTTTGGCCGAGACGCAGCCGATGCGAGTCATCTTTCATCGCCACTTGTTCTTTGACATCGGCTTGGTGTGTCCCAACTTTAAAGCCACTGATCTCTTTCGATCAGACGTGTGTTCTGAGATGTGTTTTCAGGTTGTATCTTTGTTTTCTACGCAGGTCCATTATATCTGGTGACAGAATACTGTCGCTATGGTGATCTGGTGGACTACCTGCACAGGAACAAGCACAGCTTCCTTCAGTACTACGCTGACAAGAACCACATCGCCAATGGCAATCAGATCTGTAACGATAGCAATGTGCCAACTGGAAAAGAGTAAGAGAATTACGGCTGAATGAAGAGACTTCTTTCAAAAACATTAACAAATGTTAATTATTCCATGCAATACTACGGTGAATATTAGTCATGCTTGACTATAACATTAGATTAAGTAAGACAGATGTTATCAGGTAGTATTTCTGTGCTCTGCAGGTATGTGTCATTTGGCAGTGAGTGTGATGGCGGATATATGGACATGACCAAAGACGAGCAGATGGAATATGTCCCGATGCAGGAGCTCACGGACACTATCAAGTATGCAGATATCCAGCCGTCACCCTACGAGTCCCCTTACCAGCAAGACATCTACCAGGAGCAAGGTACATATTTCACTTTTACACTTTAACTCAAATAAACTACAGCACGATTCCCAAACCTTTTTGTCAGCTGAACCCCTTAGATGTAAAATATTTATTTGAAGTACCTGTTGAGATTTTAACACCGTGTCTACACCGGATGCAAGCAACGCGATGTGACACAACAAAGACAATAAAAGCCATTATAACCAGTGATGTTGTCTACACTGGATGCAACGCGACGCAAGCATCAAATCTCCGGCAGTAAACTGATGACTCGTATTATTTATGATGTAGACACGCAAGGACAAATGCTTTGCAACTGCCGCATTGTTGCATCTGGTGTCGACATAGTGTAAGGTAATATTTATATAATTAACATTGGCATGTTCAGAGTTCCCTGATGTTGGTTAATGGTCACATGACATGCTGGTAAACAGATTAAATATTTAATCTTTTTTTCAGTAAATGTTTTATTTTGATTGTTTATTTTTTTATTATTTAGGGTGGCACAACTTGGCCAAAAAATTATATATTTTTATAAATTTTTGTATTCATTTTAACTTCAATGTGACATTTCATCTCATATGAAAACCAACTAGACCTCTCTCAGAGTCTTTATTATTATTATTCATTTTAACTCTAATTAAAATAAAGACATAAATATATTACTGTTGTACATTACAGTTGGATAGTTGACAGTATTTATGCCTTAAATTCTTCACTTCGAAAACCCTCAAGTTTTTAACATTTCAAATCCTTTTGCTTTTATTTTGGAGGAATACTGGTTAAAAAAAAAATTCTCAGTCCACAGAAATTATGCAAATGTTTAAATAGTAAACCAAACTCCCGTTGTCTTTTTCATTTTTAATTGCATTGCATTTATTAATTATTATCATTATTAATAAATGCAATGCAATTAAAAATTCAAAAGGTTTTTTTATATACATATACAGGTGCTGGTCATATAATTAGAATATCATCAAAAAGTTTATTTATTTCACTAATTCCATTCTAAAAAAGTGAAACTTGTATATTATATTCATTCATTACACACATATATTTCAAATGTTTATTTCTTTTAATTTTGATGATTATAACTGACAACTAAGGAAAATCCCAAATTCAGTGTCTCAGAAAATTTGAATATTACTTAAGACCAATACAAAGAAAGGAATTTTAGAAATCTTGGCCAACTGTAAAGTATGAACATGAAAAGTATGAGCATGTACAGCACTCAATACTTAGTTGGGGCTCATTTGCCTGAATTACTGCAGCAATGCGGCGTGGCATGGAGTCGATCAGTCTGTGGCACTGCTCAGGTGTTATGAGAGCCCAGGTTGCTCTGATAGTGGCCTTCAGCTCTTCCTCTTCACAATACCCCTTAGATTTTCTATGGGATTAAGGTCAGGCGAGTTTGCTGGCCAATTAAGAACAGGGATACCATGGTCCTTAAACCAGGTACTGGTAGCTTTGGCACTGTGTGCAGGTGCCAAGTCCTGTTGGAAAATAAAATTTGCATCTCCATAAAGTTGGTCAGCAGCAGGAAGCATGAAGTGCTCTAAAACTTCCTGGTATACGGCTGCGTTGACCTTGGACCTCAGAAAACACAGTGGACCAACACCAGCAGATGATATGGCACCCCAAACCATCACTGACTGTGGAAACTTTACACTGGACCTCAACCAACGTGGATTGTGTGCCTCTCTTCTCTTCCTCCAGACTTTGGGACCCTGATTTCCAAAGGAAATGCAAAATTTACTTTCATCACAGAACATAACTTTGGACCACTCAGCAGCAGTCCAGTCCTTTTTGTCTTTAGCCCAGGCGAGACGCTTCTGACGCTGTCTGTTGTTCAAGAGTGGCTTGACACAAGGAATGCGACAGCTGAAACCCATGTCTTGCATACGTCTGTGCGTAGTGGTTCTTGAAGCACTGACTCCAGCTGCAGTCCACTCTTTGTGAATCTCCCCCACATTTTTGAATGGGTTTTGTTTCACAATCCTCTCCAGGGTGCGGTTATCCCTATTGCTTGTACACTTTTTTCTACCACATCTTTTCCTTCCCTTCGCCTCTCTATTAATGTGCTTGGACACAGAGCTCTGTGAACAGCCAGCCTCTTTTGCAATGACCTTTTGTGTCTTGCCCTCCTTGTGCAAGGTGTCAATGGTCGTCTTTTGGACAACTGTCAAGTCAGCAGTCTTCCCCATGATTGTGTAGCCTACAGAACTAGACTGAGAGACCATTTAAAGGCCTTTGCAGGTGTTTTGAGTTAATTAGCTGATTAGAGTGTGGCACCAGGTGTCTTCAATATTGAACCTTTTCACAATATTCTAATTTTCTGAGATACTGATTTTGGGATTTTCCTTAGTTGTCAGTTATAATCATCAAAATTAAAAGAAATAAACATTTGAAATATATCAGTCTGTGTGTAATGAATGAATATAATATACAAGTTTCACTTTTTGAATGGAATTAGTGAAATAAATAAACTTTTTGATGATATTCTAATTATATGACAAGCACCTGTGTGTGTGTGTGTGTGTGTGTATATATATATATATATTCATTTTTTCTATTTGCTGAAACTCCAAATGACTATCACAGAGTTTATTTGCAGCACTGCTACACCTGGTTTATCTTCATGAATTTGCAAATAATACATTTAATTAAACAGTTTAAACAGTCTTTATTTATACTTTAATTTTAATATTGTAATATTGTGGTGATTCAGACAGAGGAAGTTCACATCATGGTGTAAGACTGTGTAGGTTTTGTCTTGTTGAGCAGATGTACTGGGACCTTCTGCAGAGAAATAGAACTAACATCCTAAAACTCCCATCATGCCTCTGTGTAATCTTTGGCTCTGTGATGCTGCGGTGGCCTTCAAGTTGAGCACAGACAGAGTTTGTGTGACAAAGACATCTCTTTCATAATGCTCATTAATGTTTCACTTCCTCATCTCACAGGATGTCCAAAGAACTTAATGAAACGCTTGAGGTTTCTGAACTATTTAAATCAGGACTAAAATGTCTCATTGTTTATTTTAATATTTATTTATTTTTTGAGTATTTCTAGAGATGTGTTTTAATTTAAGCTGCGAGGATGTCAGGTTGAGTTTAGCTTCTTTTGGACTTAGAAAACCCTGATAAAACAGTACTGTGGTACACTGATCACTGCAAAAAATGATTTTCTTACATTTAAAATGCATTTATGTTTAGAACAAGAAAAAATATCTGTGTATGGGGTAAGAAAATTAAACATGTTTTCCATTTAAATTAAGTTTTTTTTCTTACCCCGTGGATAGATTTTTTTTCTTGCTTCAAGCATGAAGTCAAAGTTATCAACTTAATTTAGATTTTTCAGTCATTTAGCTTCTCAAGTAAATGTATCATGATTTAAAGTGCCCCTATTATGCTTTTTCGGATATTACCTTTCATGTAGTGTGTAATATAGCTGTTTGTGAATGTAAAAGGTCTGCAAAGTTTCAAAGATCAAAGTGCAGATAAATGCAGTTATTGCCTGAAACGAGTCGTCAGTAATTCTAGTCTTACTTCCTGCTTGAACCTACGTAGGTTTGTTACAAATTTGCATAATGCCAACCTATGGTCTTCATTGGCTGCTGCGAACAATGTCTATTTTGCCCCGCCCTCAAACACTGTAGTTGTAGCTGAGGCTTGGAAGAGTTTGGTTTGTGTTGTCAACATGTCAAGAAGATGCTTATTCAGATATGGTAATGGGCGTTTTGTTTTTGACACACGCTGTAAGCGGTCGACCAATCACAACAGACTGGGTCATCTGACCAATCAGAGCAGAGAAAGCTCTCGGAAAGGAGGGGTTTAGAAAGACCGAATTATTGATCAAACCGCTTCAGACACTTTGAGAAAAGAGGTGATGCTGCAATGTATATTATGAGAAAATGAAAGTGTTTTTTGACCATGGATGCATGTAAACCTATTGAAGGAGACTTCCTGAACAAAATTAGGAGTCTTTAAAGTAGCATATGGGGCACTTTGAGAATAATTAGATATTTGTACTGGAAAACAAGACAAAATACTAAAGAAGAAAATCATTTTTTGCAGTGATGCTAGAAGCTAATACGATGGTACAATGATTACCACATACTATGGTATTTACAATTCTGAGGTACTGCAAAGAATCCCATGGTTTTTTTTTTATATTTGCATCATCAATGAGGTTGTGTGATTTATGATGTTTGTGTGTGTCACAGGTCACAGGGTGGATCATTCTCTGGTCATCAGTGATTCTCCGGTTCTGAGCAATGTTGACCTAGTTGGTTTCAGTTACCAGGTGGCAAAAGGCATGGAGTTCCTGGCCTCAAAGAACGTGAGTATCTGTTATAGCTACAGTAGTAAAACTGTTGACTTGTAGGCTGTAAAAAATTAGACCTAAAATTATAAAATAATAATAATCCAATTACTCACCGTTCCACTCAGAAGAATCTGTCATGCATGTTTTAATAGTGTTATTTTAGTAGCATTGAGATACTCTTGTAATTTGTATTAATATTTTGAATTAGTTTAAAAAAATATATATTCTGTTTTGATTTTAGTTAAAATTGTATGCTTTTTATTAATATTTTGAATTAGTTTTATTTTTATATTTTCTTATACAGTATTNTATACAGTATTTTCTATTTTTAATTTTAATTAAAATTTTTGTAATTTTGTTGTTTTTTGGCATTTTTATTAGTTGTTGTTTTTTTGTCTATATATTTTTTATGAATTTTTATTTCACTTTAAATTTTTTAAGTATTTCAGCTTTTAAATATTTTATTTTATTTCAGTTCAAGTTAATGTTATTTCAAGTAATGAAGTCTTTAGTTTTAGTTAAACATAATAACCCTGGCCAGTAGGAAAACATACATCACCATCTGCTGTTGTAAATGGGAAATGCATCCCGTCAATGTATTGATTAATCTTCAAACTGCATTTTATGCTGATCTAGAGAAAGCGTCTCATTTTTTTCTTTGTAAATTAAACCACATCTTTCTATCTGTCTGTCAGTGTGTCCATCGGGATTTGGCGGCAAGAAATGTTTTGATCTGTGAGGGCAAACTGGCCAAGATCTGTGACTTTGGACTGGCCAGAGACATCATGCATGACAACAATTACATCTCCAAAGGCAGCGTACGTAGAAAGATCCTTCAATAAACAAACACATTCATTCAAACATGCAATAAATCACTGAAGTCATAGTTGTGATTTTAAAATGAAAAGGTGTGTGTTTCTCTGCAGACGTTTCTTCCTCTGAAGTGGATGGCGCCAGAGAGCATCTTTCATAACCTGTACACCACTCTGAGTGACGTCTGGTCTTACGGCATCTTACTCTGGGAAATTTTCACTCTAGGTGAGTCCGTTCACTTATTCTTTCTCCTGACAGTCTATGCAGTCATGTTTTTTGTGTGTAAATAAACACTAAATGTTAATGCACATGTAGAAATTAACATTGATCAGGTTTCTTATACAATATGTTCTACCTGAAATGTGCATGGCGCTAGAAATGCCAGGTCATGGGTTCGATTCCCAGGGAATGCATGAAAATATATTGCTTGAAAGCAGTGTCAGTCACTTTGGATTAAAGCATCTGCCAAATGAATAAATGTTATACAATATTATGTCAGTATCCTAATAGAGGAGATGTATAAATGTAAATTTCCTATAAACAGAAATAAATTGTCTTATTATTAATTCAGGCCTGTGTTTAAATAATTTTCATAGTGTGAAACCTATAAACAATACATGTATATATCACTATTAGCAATGACATCCATCTTATATGATTATAAGAATTCTTTGCAACACTTTATTATCCAATAGGGTCCATTAATGTTACTTAATGCGTTAACAAACAATGAGCAATGCATTTGTCATAGTATTTATTTATTAATCTTGATTAATGTTAGTTAATACAAATACAACTGTGTTAGCTTTAAATAATATTAAGATACTTTTGATTTGAATGTTTCAGTAAATGTTGAAATTAACATTAACTAAGAAGTATTTTTCAGTGTTATTTCATATTAACTAATGCATTAATTAACAAGACCTTATTGTAAAGTGTTACCAATTCTTTCGTAAGGCATGTTTGCTGTTCTTTTATAAGAGATTTATTTTAAGCACAAAACTGCTCACTGTTGAATTAGCAAAAACTAAAGCTGTCTGTTCTTTTTCAAATACAGGATTTTTTTTCTGTTTTCTGTGAGCTTCAAGTGAAATGAAAAGCTTTCTTTATTGGTGATTTTCTGGCTGATTTTGCAGGAGGAACACCATATCCAGACCTGCCGATGAATGAGTTGTTTTACAGCGCTCTGAAGAGAGGTTACCGCATGGCCAAACCCTCGTACGCCTCTGAGGACATGTATGTCTGCACTTCACTCACATACTGGCGTGAATGACAATTAAATAAACATATAGGCTTGAATGATTATTATTGCATTTATCCTTGTTTTATAGATTCATACAGTAAAAAAGACTGCGCACAGTAAAAGGCAGGGTTGTCTGTTTAAATCACAGCCACTGAGCTTCTGGAAAATTCTTTTGGCATCTCTAAATAAATGTGATGGTGGTGATGATGATGGTGGGTTTGGACTGAATGCTGATCGTTTGTTCTTTGCAGTTATGAGGTCATGAGGAAATGTTGGGATGAGAAGTTTGAGAAGCGTCCGGAGTTCTCCTTTCTGGTGCACACGATGGGGAACATGCTCTCAGACGGATATAAAAAGGTTTCCTTTATGTTCCTTGTTTCGTTTCCATGGTTAAATAATAGATTGCAAAGAAATTCTAATAGTGATATTCCAAAAACTTATTTTCTCTGTCATTCTGTGGTTACAGCCCTTTGCTCAAGTTCTTTCTAAAATCACACAAAGAAAAGGAACATGCAGAGAAATGTCAAACATGAAACAGAATTTAAACATTCAGTCAAACTCAAATGCATTAATGATCTGTTCAAATGGGAGCGGTTTTTAACTTAATTTTCACCCAAAATGAAAACTCTGTCGTAATTTACTCACCCTCGAGTTGTTCCAAACCTGAATGAATTTCTTTCTTCTGTTGAAGTAAAAGAAGATATTTTGAGGAATTTTGGTAACCAGACAGTTGACGCTAGCATTGACTTAAATAGTATTTTCTTTCCTACTATGGAAGTCAATGGCTACCGTCAACTGTTTGGTTACCCATATTCTTCAAAATATCTTTTTTTTTAGTTCAACATAAAGAAAGTCATACGGGTTTGGAACAACTTGAGGGTAAATTAATAAAAATTTTTGGGTGAACTGTCCCTTTAAGAATGAGAGCACATACTGATACATTTTAAACAAACCTTTGAGTTGATGTCAGAATGTTTCTTGAGCAGCAAATCAGCATATTAGAATGATTCTGAAGGATCATGTGACACTGAGGACTGGAATAATGATGCTGAAAATTCAGCTTTGATCACAGGAATAAATTACATTTTGAATAGACTTTAATATGTAATAATATTACAATATTATTAATATAATATTTGATCAAATAAATGCATCCTTAGTGAGCATTAATGGCTTCAAACAATTGAAATATCTTAATTATTCCAATCGTTTGACCGGTTGTGTACACAGATGCAGAAGGCTCTGATTGTGTCTGTTGCAGTGTAAATGTGGCCTCTGAATTCTTATCATCTTCATGAAAGTATCATCATCATCTCTCCCTCAGAGATACTCTCAGGTGAGCGACAGCTTTCATAAGAGCGATCACCCTGCAGTAGCTCGTGTGAAGCCAGGGGTCCCCTCTCCGTTCCCGGGTGTCTTCCCTCCTCAATCTCCCACCTCAGATCAAACACCAAACCCGACCCCGCGTCCGCAGGCCGATGGAGAGGAGGCTCCGCACAACGAGTACATCATCCCCATCCCCGACCCCAAGCCAGAGGAGGAGACCCAGGATGAGCCAGTGCTGACGGAAATCCCCTCGAGGTAACGCTTACTTCCTGTGATCAAAAATAAATCAGACCATTATAAACCGCAGAGGATGAAGGAAAGATGAGACATCACCTCTTCCTCTTCCATACAGAGGGGATCACTTCTGTTTTTATTTAAAAAAAAAATCCATGAATAATCTGTTCATCTGTGCAAATGGGTGTGATTTTAACGTGAGAATGAGAGCCTTTGCTTAAACCTTTTATGGTATAAATAAACACTTTCAAAGTTGAAAAGAAAAAAATATATATGTATATGCATGTGTGTATATATATATATATATATACATTTATTTGTATTTATTTATTCATCTAGCTAGCATGTATTTATTTTACATGTAATCATTTGGCCCAGCGACATATGCATTCATTAGCATAAATTTGTTTAGTTTAGTTTAATATTTTTTTAATAATAAATATGTATATGATAACTTAATATGATAAAATATAACAGATATATAAAACATATAAATGATACATATTATATAATATAAATTATATAGAATTTTAATGTGAAAAAGTGTATATTTATTTATTTTACATTTATTCATTATGCCAAGCGACATATGTATTCATGGTATAAATTTGATCAGTTTGCGTGTAAATAATTATATAATATGATATGATAAAATATAAAGGATGTATATTTGTGTATTTAAATTTGTTCAATGTGTGTTTAATATTTATAATATTTAAGTATAATACATATTTATATATGATATGAAAATATAACATGATCAAATATAATATACATATATGACTTTGTGACAATAATGAGCTAATACTTATTTTCTAAAGAATTTCCAAATTATTCATAGCACCCCCTGGAGGTTCAAACTTCGTGTGTGTGTGTGAGTGAGTGTGTGTGATGTTAATGGCTCTCTCTCTCTCTCTCTCTCTCTCTCTCTCTCTCACTTTAAAAGCTCCTTAAGTTCTGATGAGGAGACGGACTCCATGGAAACCCCGAGTACGGAACCTGAGCGGGAGGAACTGCTGCCAGAACATTCTGGAAGTCTAGAAGTGGAGGAGAGCTTCCTGTGACACATTCCTACTTCCTGTCATCATGAAGTAATTTTAATGTACATTTTGAGCAGATTTTTCTTTTTACAAATTGCATACATCAGTTCAAAACAAATGCTCATGAATGCATCAGAATGATATGCTAGACTTCCTCGTGTGCTCTTAAAGGACCGTCTGTGAAGGTTGAGGCTTGAACCAGACCATTCTTTCTTGTTTTTTCTTTTGTATTTTTATTAAAGTGGTACAATGCAGTAATATAAACTGCAGAAGGCAATGCTAGAATCAGCTGATGCTTTACATTCATTGTGTTATTCAAAAGGTACAGTTTAAAATCAAACTTCAAACACTTCAGAAATATTATGTATTATGTTATAGAGGGTTTTTGAACATTGTTGAACAAATTAAGTGCATTGTATTCAGGCAGCGGCCTGTGTCTTTTGATTTGAACTTTTGATTTTTTGAACTTTTGATTTTAATTAAAGATTCTTGTAGCAAACTTGCACTTTAATGTTTCTGAGTAATTGAAGCAAATAGATTATACACACGTATGTGATTATTTGTGATTTCATTTTGTTTTTACATTCTGTAAAGGGAACCAACAGACAACACAGGACAGATTTTTTTTCTTTAGCATGGATTGTACAGCTACATTGCAAAAATGATTTTCTTTCTTTCTATGGTCTTATTTTCCAGTACAATTAAATAAACATTCTTAAATCAACATACATTTACTTGAGAAGCAAAATAACATAAGATATTGTGTCTTGTTTTCTGAAAAATATATTAAAATTAGGGCAGTTTATGCTTAAAACATGAAAAACGTTGGCAGATTTTTTTCCCAAGCAAAAACTCACTTAATTTTGATAATTTTTCAGTAGACAAGACTTAATATCTTAAGTCATTTTGCTTCTTAAGCAAACAAGTCAACAATACTGATGAAGGACATCATGTTTTGTACAGAATCCTGCTGTTCAGTGTGTCATTGATAATAACAGTATATCTGAATGACTTACAGTACATTAGAATCAAATTAGTACCGGTCCAATAACACATCCACACAATGTTTGGGTACTACTTACATTGATCTTTATTTTCATGTAAACACGTAATATACCCAAACAGAGTTTGAGAAGGTGTTTGTATGGCTTCTTGTCTTTTCATCTTGTTTATTCTTCATTGTCTTGATTATAACAATTTAAGTGTTTGTATGTATGCACAAGGCCTTATTAAATTGCACATCTCAATACATATATCACATAGTAAAGTTACACACTCTAAAGGTACCAAAGCTTTATGTATGTTTACAAGTATATTTTTGTATAGATATTTTGTACATTGCTCTTTTACACATTCCATGTATGATAAACAATAAAAAGCTGTGATAAAGTCTTTAATAAGATGTCTGTTGTTCTTTTAAGCCCCTGAACACAGGGTTCCCGCAGATCCTTAAAAAAAGTCTTAAAATAGGTTTTTTTTTTATTTAAAGGTGCAATGTGTAAATTTTGGGAGGATCTAATTACAGAAATGCAATATAATATTAAAAAATGTCCTTGCTACGGGCACTTTACTGACGAAACTGTGACTTCACACAGCACTTACATACTTTTGTATTCATGTTGATTTGATTGCTTCTGCCAAATGACTAAATGTAATATACATAACTATGTTTTCATAAAGACCTTACATAATGAACCATTATATTTTTATTACCTTAGAATGAGCCATTTCTACTTTTGAAAGGTCTTAAATTTTAGATGACACTTTGACTTAGACATGTCTAAATCATTTACCAAATTAAAACTATCTAATTAGCGTATTATTTTTATTATTCTTTCTCTGTGGATTTGCTTGTTCACGTGATAATTCGCGGCCTTTACGACATTATGTGTCTCCTGCACTCAAAAGGAAGAGAGAAGCAGAAGAAAATGGTATGTTGAAATGGTTCAGTTGTAAGTTCATTATTTATATGTGTGATTATGTATCGTCTATGATGATATATATTATTGTTTTAACGATGTGCGAACTGACATCAAGCTTTACTCACGTTTTTTACTGCGTGATGCAGTTATATAATGTGACCCTCAAAATTCAAGATAACCGGGCAGTTTTGCCCCGATGAGTTTTTGTCTTATTTTTATATCATATGATGTATGAGTTTTGTCAGTTACATTTTAGACATAATATTGACAATATTGTTTGTTTTTTCTTTATTTCGCCAACGAAAATTACGCTTTTTGAACGAATCAGTTCAAAAACGGTCACTTGCTTCGAATCGGTTGAATCGCGAAGGACTCACTCATCAAGACAGTGACTTTCTGCCACCTACTGGCAGTTTAACTTTCATATTTAAAGTGCATTTTAATTAAAAAGTTAAAATAAGACATTATTTTATATTTAAATATTGAATTAGATTTATGTAGACTAATTGTAAACGCAGTGTAAATGTATTAATGCCACATCTGATGCCGCTTCTGTGTCACCTCTGCACTGCAAAGATGGATTTTGTTGATGATAATTTAATTTGATTGGTAAAAGCCCTATACTGTGTTATTATTCTAACTGAATTTAATTTGAATAGTAGAATTTGACGTAAAAGGTGATGCATCTAATAAGTTTAGAAAAAATGACATACTGTAGGTAAAATGCCTCTGGAAATCAATTTAAGGTGGCAAATATTGTTACTATTTCTGTTACTACTGTGAACTAACCACCGCATAGATTATGAGTAATATGAATGTCGTCATGAGTCAGCCGTCCACAACAGGCCTAAACCAGCCATGCTTCCCGCACAAAAAAACACAGTCAGCAAATTATCATATAATCAGCAATCTTTGAAACAACTTTGAAAACATCAAGATATAATTTTTTTGGTCAGTATTGCACACCTGTATGGTACAGTATTAATTTTTATTTCTTCAGGTCTTAAAATGGTCTTTAAAAGCATTAGATTTGCAGCAACCTTGGAATAACAATATAAGAGGTTGTTCTTTCACGGCTCAAGAGAGCTAATGGAGATATTAGTTACACTTTGCAGTATCAACTTTGCCCCAGAAACAACAGACTTCAGCAAAAGTCTCCATTTGCTCTTATTTTAGCGATATTGCTGTTTCTGAGAAACTGTTTTGATAAAAAAGTATCGGTTTATCGTAACTCATCACAACTCGGCATCAGGGTTATTACAATTAAATGAAACTGAAACTATTAAAAGCATTTTTGTTAACTGAAATAAAGCTGAAATTGAAATGATGCCTTTGCTGCTAACTGAAATAGGTTTATGTTGGAAATAACTGTGGGCATAAAGGGATGGACATGGTTAGCAAAAATACTCAGGTAGGCTGTGGCGTTTAAACAATGCACAATTGGTACTAAGGGGCACAAATGAGCCAAGAAAACATCCTCCACACCATTACACCACCTGAACCGTTGATACAAGTTATTATGGATCCATGCTTTCATGTTGTTTATGCCAAATTCTGACTCTACCATCTGAATGTCGCAGCAGAAATCCAGATATTTTTCCAATCTTCTGTTGTCCGGTTTTGGTGAGTCTGTGTGAATTATAGCCTGTAGTGGCCCAGTGCAGTGTCTTCTGCTTCAGGATTCGACATGCTGTGCATTCAGATATGCTCTTCCCGAATGTAGCGAGTGCTTATTTGAGTTACTGTTGCCTTTCTAGTCAAGTGAAGTCACCTTTATTTCTAAAGCGCTTTATACAATGCAGACTGATTCAAAGCAGCTTCACAGTGATGATAACAGGAAAATGATTCAATTATTTATTATTGGCTGTACAGTAGCTCTAAAGAAAATCGTGTCAGTTCAGTGTTGATTCAGTTCCATTGTAAAGATCATCTATTATTAAATTAGTTCATTTCAACTGTAAAGCAGTTCTGTGGAAAACAGTGATGTCATCATCCAGCTCAGTTTAGTTCCCATCCAATTGTGTCAGTGCAGTCAAATCAATAATATTGCTGAATGTTAAGTTTCCCCAAAATAAGCAAACTAGAGGTGACAGTGGCAAGGAACCCAAACTCCATCAGGTGACAGAATGGAGAAACAAACCTTGGGAGAAACCAGGCTCAGTCGGGGGGCCAGTCCTCCTCTGGCCAATGAACGAACACGGTTTGATTATGATTCAGGTTGCATCACAAGTCAGAATTCAGATCAGGATTGGTAGCATTCAGATATTTAATCTAGTTCCTTTTGCATTAAGATCGGATTCATCACTCCGGTATGAAATCCCGTCTTAGGTCTGTGCAGAGGACTGGTTCCTTGTGGTCTTTGCTAAGAATTGCCTTCACTGGGGATTGTCAGGATCTCTGCTTACATTCAGGGCTGTGTTGTTGTCGTGTCTAGCTACAGGTCCACCATCTGATCTGGATGCGGACCGGATTTGGCTGACTACGGTAACCTTGGGATAATATTCATTAATATTATTGACAATATTGTTTGCTTTTTCTTTATTTTGCCAATGCTTTTTGAACGAATCAGTTTATGATTCAATGACCCTAACCCGTTCAATAATAACAGTCACTTGCTTCGTCCCTGAATGAATCGGAAAATCGGTTGAATTATGAAGGACTCACTCATTAAGACAGTGACTTGCTGCCACCTACTGGCAGTTTAAGTTTCATATTTAAAGTGCATTTTAATTAAAAAGTTAAAATAAGACATTATTTTATATTTAAATATTGAATTGAAAACAGAGATTAATATTAGCGTAGATGCCATTCTTCTTATGATGTAACAAGGGTGTTATAGGAAGTGCTCCCGGTTCTGGTTTATTTCAGTTTGAACCAGTCTGAGCTGCGTTTCCCAAAAGCATCGTAAGCTTAAGTTGCTACGATCAACTTAGGCTTACGATGCTTTTGGGAAACGCTACCCTGGCCATTCTCCTCTGACCTCTGGCAACTGCCACTCACTGTATATACTCACACTTTTTCTGACCATTCTCTGTACCCTAGAGATGGTTATGTGTGAAAATCCCAGTAGATCAGCAGTTTCTGAAATACTCAGACCAGCCCGTCTGGCACCAACAACCATGCCACGTTCAAAGACACTTAAAGGATTAGTTCACTTTCAAATAAAATTTTCCTGATAATTTACTCACCCCCATGTCATCCAAGATGTCCTTCTTTCTTCAGTCAAAAAGAAATTAAGGTTTTTGATGAAAACATTCCAGGATTATTTTCCTTATAGTGGACTTCAATGGCCTCCAGACGGTTGAAGGTCAAAATGACAGTTTCAGTGCAGCTTCAAAGGGCGTTAAACAATACCAGACGAGGAATAAGGGTCTTATCTAGCGAAACGATCGGTCATTTTCTTCGGTCATATGCTTTATAAGCACAAATAATCGCGGTGCAAGTGCTTCCGCCAGACCGCCTTCTGTATTCTTCAAAAAGCTTACGCTGTATGTCCTACATCTTCCCTCCGAAAAAAACGGAACTTGCGCTGCGTTCATTCTTTAAATTGAAAAGGGAAGGAGTAGGACATACAGCGTAAGCTTTTTGAAGAATACGGAAGGCGGTCTGGTGGAAGCACTTGCGCGGCGATCATTTGTGCTTATAAAGCATATACTTTTTTTTCTTTTTCTTTTTTTTTTAGAAAATTACCGATCGTTTCACTAGATAAGACCCTTATTCCTCGTCTGGTATCGTTTAACGCCCTTTGAAGCTGCACTGAAACTGTCATTTTGACCTTCAACCGTTTGGAGGCCATTGAAGTCCACTATATGGAGAATAATCCTGGAATGTTTAAATCAAAAATCTTCATTTCTTTTCCGACTGAAGAAAGAAGGACATGAACATCTTGGATGGCATGAGGGTGAGTAAACTATCAGGAATTTTTTATTTGAAATTGGACTAATCATTTAAAGGATTAGTTCACCCAAAAATGAAAATTCTGTTATTAATTACTCACCCTCATGCCGTTCCACACCCGTAAGACCTTCATTCATCTTTGGAACACAAATGAAGATATTTTTGATGAAATTCGAGAGCTTTCAGTCCCTCCATTTGGAGCAACGCAATAGAGTACCCCAGGGATGACGTGTTTTTGTAGGCCAACCCGGAAGTTAGCGGCGCACGGGTTCCCTCGATCGAAAGCCAATGCATTTTTCCCCTAGACTTTTGGAAAATCGCAGAAAATAAGCTCTGTGTTTAACAAAGGGTTATGACACTTACACGTTTTGTCTATCAAGATAATCTTTACAAGTTAACACAACATTTATAGATTTTGAAGCCTAAATAAAGTGGTCAGATATAAAAGGCTAACAGTAGGCTATAAACGGACTACAGCACACCATGGTCGCGGATCAACGTCCTCACCACCAAGCTTCCTCAAACTTTATTTAGAAAACAACTCTATTGAAAAACATGCTCGCTGATTATGATCTGCGCTGTGTATGAATACTTATCCACTTTTTCATGAGAAATGCTGTCCAAATGTCCTGTTTGTCATGATGACGTCTAAAGTCCCCGCCCAAGGAAGTAGTCCATTTTAGCACTTTGTTAGCAACCGCCGATTTTAAGAAACAGTAAAAGTTTTAAAAATCACAAGTGGGTTATAACTGGTGTGTTTTATGTCATAGATCAAAACGTGAAAGTATTTAGAGGCTTTGTTAACCACAGACCTTATTTCAGGCGATTTAGCAAAAACCCATTCAAAAAACCCATAGACTTTACGGCGTTGGAACCGGAAGTCCTAAAATGCTAACTCGCTTCCGGGTTTTGCCTACAAAAACACGTCATCCCTGGGGTACTCTATTTACACATTCAAGGTCCAGAACGACAGGAAAGACATCATTAAAATAATCCATGTGACTCCAGTGGTTTAACCTCAACTTTATGAAGTGATGCAAATGCTTTTTTTGCACAACAAAACATAATTTACCACTTTATTTACGAAATGATTGACCTGCATTCCAGTAGGGCATTACGCCGCATACATGTTTTATTGACTCAAGACTGGAAGTTGTTCTGTGAATGCGCTTTGGATATTATTTTGTAAATATAGAGGTAAATTATGTGTTTTTTGCGCAAACATAGAACTTGCATCGCTTCATAAAGTTGAGGTTAAACCACTGAACACATTAAAGATTACTTTAATGATGTCTATCCTATCATTCTGACATTCATCAAAAATGTCTTCATTTGTGTTTCGAAGATGAACGAAGGTCTTACGGATGTGGAACGAGTAATTAATGACAGAATTTTCATTTTTGGATGAACTAACCCTTTAAATCACTTTTCTTTCCCATTCTGATGCTCAGCTTGAACCTCATCAGATTGACCATGTCTACATGCCCAAATGCATTGAGTTGTTGCCATGTGATTGGTTTAAATATCTGTGTTAATAAGCAGTCGAACAGGTGACCTAATAAATAAACTATATTAATAATAAATTATATAATATAGTAGGCTATGCTAAAATAACACTGCTGAACATTTCCAAAAATGAACAAAACCTGTCTGTCAAACTAATACTGTAATGTGCTAGGCAAATATCAGAGGGTAAATCCTTTGTCATCAGGATATATATGATCTGATTTCAGTACATAATGCTGAAAACCTTGCACTAAAAAATCATGTATTTCCTTCTTCAAACCCTCCATCATAGTCCAAACAAAAGCAACAGAAAAAAAGCCATAAAGTGAACAAAATCAATTATCTACTCAGTCGGGCGGCAAATACAGCAGTCTTTCTTCATGCAATATTAAAAGGAGCTGTTGATGGCCTGTTTTTCACATGTAAACACTGATGTTCACCGCACTGATCATGAGGCTGTCCGAACACTGGACGGTTTTGTTCAAGAGGTCACGGACAGACTCCCAAAACTCCCGCAGTACTCAGTGCTCAGGATTCACATTCGTTTCAGTTGAGTACCGCGGTGTAGATGGAAAACCCATGCGGCATTGGATGAGTGTGACTGCCTCAGTTTGAGCTTCAGATTGGAGATTAGCGAGACATGCAACAGAAGGTTTGATGAAGATCTTCTCATCTGGATCTTTGGAGCTTCACTGACACTCAGGTAAACAGTTAATTTTCTGACCCCATTTGTACATATTTTATTCATGTTTTAAGCAAAAACGTACTTAATTTTATCATTTTTTTCAGAAAGCAAGACTTGCGTCTGAAGTAAATATATCTTGATTTAGGAATGCTTAGATATTTTTACTAAAAAAAACCCCATCATTTTTTGCAGTGTGTGATTTTGATTTTTCATAATCGGTTTATTTCGATTTTGATGAATGATCTACACCGTTTTTGAACACGCTAATAGACTTTATCTACGAATTGTTTATTTTTAATTGAGTTTCTAGGATTATTGCTCGGTCAGCTGATTTCCCGCTGTTGTCATATCCTGTCAGACAGAAATGAGAAGTCTGTGTTGAAGGACCAAAGGATCAGTCCTTATTTCCTCTGAGACGCTGAAGACTGATAAACTATTGAACAGGAGCCGCTCTGAGATGTTTGCGGTCCTGTTCTTCTGCGGGATCCTGTATGGCCCAGCTCAGGGTAAGAGTCTCAACATTTACATTACTGTAATCTGGCAGGGAAGAAAAAAATGACAGATGAGATCTATTTAATATCTCAATTATTTCTCTTAGAAGGTAAATGCTGTTTCTCCTGTTAATTACAGTTTCTCCTGTCAAATGTCACAGTAATCTCACATTTGTTTCAGAAGAAATCTGAAAAATGTCTCAAACTGTGCTCGAATTGACAGAGATATCAAAGTCTGCATTCAAAAGTCAGAAGTCATAATATGAACTTTCTCCTCAATTGATCTGATATCCTTTCTGCATTCATTTTACATCTCTTATACGCTTACTGTTGACTCGTGTTTGTTTCTTATAAGCAATTGCAGTAGAAACATCTGAGACAAACTTGATGAAATGGGACATAACCGAGATCTCAGGACTATGAAAAGGCAGCTTCCAAAATGTTTGATGCCATATGAAGAATTTTTCAATTGTTGTGAACCGGTTCTTGATCTGGTTCTTATTTCTCAATGTCTCTCACACAAATTCGATTGTGGATAAAATCCGATCTGAGGTGGATTTGACTTGTTTTCTCTGGATTCACGTGTCATGTGACCAGCGCTGATGGATTTTGGTTTACTGTAGTTCTTTTGAAAATTTGACTGAGGAGTTCACTGCATTTACTCAGTATTTTTGTCTTTTTTTTCAGTACAAATATACAAAAACATTCTTAAATTAAGAAACATTTGCTTGAAAATGACTATATATATATTGATCAGAATGAAATGAGGTTTATGATTAATTTAGAACAAATATGTGCCAGTGGAATCAGAAAAATTTATTTGTTTTCCCTTTGAATTGCCATTTATTTTTCTTACCCTGCTGGCAGATATTTGTTCTTGTAAATGAAGGTTCTTTATTGGCATTGATATAGTTCCATGAATGACCTTCAACGTCCAAGGAACCTTTCCATTCCACAAAAGGTTCTTTATTGTGGAAAAAGGTTCCTTAGATAATTGAAATATCTTTTTAGATCATTTCACCAAAAGGTTCTTTGGGGAACCAAAAATGGTTCTTCAATGGCATCACTGCAAAAACACCCTTTTAAAACCTTTATTTTTAAAGGGATAGTTCACTTAAAAATGACAATTCTGTCATCATTTACTCACCCTCAAGTTGTTTCAAACCTGTTTGAATTTCTTTCTTCTGTTGAACACAAAGGAAGATATTTTGCAGAATGTTGGTAACCAGTAAATGATGACAGAATTTACATTTTTGGGTGAACTGTCCCATTAAGTGTGTGAACTTACTTGTCAATTTTTGCATCTCAAGTAAATGTATCATGATTTAAGATGTTATTTTTTTGATATTTGCACTAGAAAACAAGACAAAAACACTGAGGAGGAACATTTTCCTTTCAAGAAGATGCTGGTAAATTACTTAATTGATGTTCAATTCTATGTATATCATTGAAATGAGTTTGAACAAAACACTCAAACATTGAGCTTGTGCCAATAAATGATGGTAAGAGGCAGTTTTATTGTGAGACATGCAGATAAGCATTCTAGTCCATGCGTCAGTGAGGAAAGCAGAAGTGAGAGGAGGATCTGGATGTTTGGGGCTGATTGCGCAATGCGGATCACTGACTCTAATCATGTTCTCTCACTAAACACACACACACACACACTGCTTTCATTTCTCTTCTCATTACTTCAACCCTCATATCAACACATGCACATAAACCTTGACTTAATCTTGACCAGCAGCATTTTAAAGCAGAGATTTGCTGTAAAAAGACACCGTGTGTTTCACTTTCAAAGAAGTGTGTCTTAATCTGACAATTTTGAAAGAGAATTTGGTCACACTTTAGATTAGAGTCCATTTCTCACTATTAACTAATTATTAACTACAACTTTTGCCTCAATAAACTCCTAATTATTGCTTAATAATAGTTGGTAGTTGTTAAAGGGGACCTATTACGCAAAATCATAGCATTCAAGTAAGAAATGTATTCTTATTAAAGCTACTAAAGTTATTTAATCAAGATCAGTGAGTGATTTTCTGATTTTCTTTAGTTGTTTGATTCATATTAACAGCATATATAGTAGTAGGTACTGTATATTACGCTGCTGTCACTTTAATAAACAGATCTAAATACACATGCGATTTCTTTACTTGCTATTTACGTTCACAGACATAACCGACTGTGTTTATGTAAACTTTGTGTTTTTGACATAACTTTGTATTTGACAGTTTAAGCGCACTAACAGTGAAAGAGAAGTGAAAGAGAACTCAGTTTAATACTCATGGGAAGCGCTGTCTGACATCCAGCTTTCAGTGCGCGTGCTTTGGATGTGTGCGCTCAGAAAACCATATATCGGAAGCTTTAAAACGCATGCAGATAATAAACATTCATGGTGAGGAAGAACTGCAATGTCATGTGAGTGTGACCATGATAGAGATGATAATCAAAACAAAACAGATTTTTTGTTATTATTTGGCAGAGTATCCGAGGCATGATCTGTACAAGCTCCGCCCTCTTCTGGAGCAGAAGCTCATTTGCACTTAAAGATACATGCACAAAAGCAGCATGTTTGTTGTAAATTGGCATTTACAACATGGTAAAGTAAATAAACTGGAGTATTTTGATCTGAAACTTCACAGACACATTCTGGGGACACCAGAGACTTAAATTACATTATGTAAAGAGTGGCATAATTGGTCCCCTCTATGTTTAGGTATTGGGTAGGATTAAGGGATATAGCATATAGGTGGTCAGATTTAGTGTGAAAGCCAGGGAAACAGTTGATTACACTTATAGGTTTGTGGTTTAATTGCAGGTGAATCTGTGAGCTCTGCAAAATACAACTCATTACAGTTTCACATGCTATATAAAAAACAGTATGCAGTATATAGTGTGCAGCATGCAGTACACTAGTGTTCTGTAGTGCTTTATATAATAAAACAGATTGTTTCAAAGCAGTTTCACAGAAATAAACAGGAAAATAACTGAATCACTGATGGACTTTTCATCAAATTTGAGTTCATACTTGTTCACTGGTGTCATTTAATTCAGTGTTGATTTAATTCAGTTCAATATCTGACTGCTGTGTGGAATCTGAACTGAGAGTCTGTAATTGTAGCGTTTGATGTGAGTTGTCAGATAGAGGAGTTACAGTAATCTGAAATCGCTGAAGTTTTAAGGACATCTGCGTAGGTGAGAGGACACGAAAGGTCATTATTGTGAGTCATAAAACATCCACTGTTGCAATATGATGAGAGAAGGTCTCAGTTCTTTATTTCTGTAGATCTAAATTTATAAATCTTACTCTTTTTTTTTCTTTTTACTTTTTTTTTGGATTTTTGGAGTCTTTACTGATTTTTATAAAGTAAACTTAAGAATAATGTTAGTAATATTGTTAGCAATATGGATATTGTTAGTAATATTTAAAGATGAACATTTACTGGACTGAAGCAACTTTGGTTTAATTAATTATCCATATGTCATTTTTTAGAAAATCATGTTAAAATGTGAGTATCAAATATGATTATCAGACTTTTGAGGAAGGTTTATTTGTTGATCTCTCAATCATCATTGTATTGCATTATATGCTTTAAAACTACAGAGCTTTGATCATAAAACTAAGCATTTAAATATCATCATATTATTGGAGATATAGAGTGACGGCTGATATTTATATGCATTTTAGGTAAGTAGTCTGCTATACTGTTATAAAGATCTCATTGATTTACATTACATGTTTTTAGAATTTCGTATTTATTTTTGGCCATATAAATATCAGAATCTGCACCAAATTGCATATTTTTGCTCAGTTTGGGCCTCTGAATAAAAAATGTCCTCCAGTTTGAGCTCCATTCTCACTATCTCATATTATATGAGCCATATAAAGCCATATATAAAGCATGATCTGATGTATCAAATTATATATATACACTATATTGTCTATGGTTTATTAAACTATTCCGTTTACAAAAAAAAGAAAAAGAAAATCTGACTGTTATTTCCCTTCTGTGTTTTCATTTTCAGGTTGGTCTGAACCGCAGATCAGACTGAACTCTGGCGCTCTGGCCGGTACCGATGTGATTCTCAGCTCCAGTTCTCTTCTACATTTGATCTGTGAGGGCGATGGACCGGTGACATGGATTCCCCGACTGGCCAGATACAAACGTTACATCTCCAAAGAGGTTGGAAACATCCGGAGTTTCCGTGTGGAAAGAGCCACGGTGGATTTTACAGGAACATACAAGTGCATCTATATGAATGAAAATTATTCAAACCTGTCGTCTTCTGTTCATGTGTTTGTCAGGGGTGAGTGAACTGTCTATTTCATCTCTCCTTCTCATATATATTTTTCTTAATTTTGTCTTTTTTCCAGCACAAATATCTAAACATTTTTAAATCAAGATTCCATTTACAATCAAAACGACTTAAGATATTAAAGTGATTAAAGTGTTAGTTCACCCAGAAATGAAAATTCTGTCATTAATTTCTCACCCTCATGTCGTTCCAAACCCGCAAGTCTTTCGTTCATCATCTGAACACAAATGAAGATCTTTTTGATGAAATCTGAGAGATTTCTGTCCCTCCATTGACAGCTGCACAACTGAAACCTTGATGATCGTAAAACTAATCCATGTGATTTGATGGTTTAGTCCAAATTTTCTGAAGAGACTCGATCACTTTATATGATGAACAGATTGAATTTAGGCTTTTATTCACATATAAACATTAATCAGTGAACATAAACAGAAAAAATATCTGGCAATGGAGTCAAAAAATAAACATTCTGGTACTATTGGCAGATGTTTAGATATTTGTAATGGAAAACAGGACAAATATATACTGAAAAACAAACATTTTTTGCAGTGCAGAAACATGTCATGAAGGTTGTTGTGGTGTAGTGGTTAAAGATCTGGTCTGGTGACTGGTGAAGTTGAATGTTCAATAACATGTGAAACCACATCTGTGTTTGTTACAGATTCCCGAGTTCTCTTTGTTTCACTGAGTACGACTCGGCCACCTGTGGCGAAAGAAGGTGAAGATCTGTTGATCCCGTGTCTTCTGACCGATCCCGATGCCACAGGCTTCACGTTACGCATGGACAATGGCTCAGCGATGCCTTACGGCATGAATGCAACCTTTGACCCCAGAAAAGGTGTCCTGATTCGCAACGTTCAGCCTGGATTCACCGCCGACTATGTTTGCAGTGCTAGAATTGGAGGGGTTGAGAAAATGTCAAAGATATTCAAAGTAAACATCGTACAAAGTGAGTTTTATTTAAGCAGCCGTGCTTACATTGCAAAAAAACAAAAAAAAAACAAATATCTGAACATTTTTATATCAAGATACATTTATTTGAGAAGCAAAAAGACATAAGATATTAAATCTTGTTTACAGAAAAATATATCAAAATTAAGTGAGATAAAAATCTTTTCTTTTGAATTAAGTATATATATTTTTCCCACTGGTAGATATATTGTTTTATAAATCAAATGACAAAAGCTCCAGATTATAAGAATAAGAATAAATTGACACATTTTGGAATTTTGTGATTTCACAAACTCTTCCAAAGATGAAAAGTTTGTGAAATCATAAAATTACAAAATGTTTCAATTTATTCTTAATTCTGAATGAATTATTTATAATTTATTTGCTTATCTGCATGTCATTAACTGACATCAGAGAACTGTGAACATGTTTATGTGTTGGTAAATTATTGAAATATTAACTTAATCTCAGCATAATACAAATTAAATAATTAAATATATAATAATACAATTATACAAGTATATATTTTAGGTCAAAGGGGTTTGGCTGAGGAAGGTTTATTTGTATTTTATATCTCTCAATCATCATTGTATTGCATTTTATTATATGTTTAAAAAACTACAGAGCTCGATCATAAAACTAACCATTTAAATATCACCTTAATAAGATATATAAGAGATATAGAGTGACGATTGATATTTATAATTTTATGTAAGTATTCTGCTATAATGTAAAAAATATCTCATTGATTTACATTTACATGATTTTTTAAAATCAGGGTTACGCTTTCCACCGTATGTGTTCCTGAGGAGAAACGAGCATGTGAAACTGGTGGGAGAGAGATTACAGATCATTTGCACCACAAATAACCCAAACTTTGACTATAACGTCACATGGACACACTCCACTAGAAAGGTACGAACTTTAACCTCTGGACTCTGATCACATCTGATTCTAGATTAAATATTTTTAATGATATATATCAGGCCTCTTTCAATAGACTAAAAAGCCAATAGCATCTTATTGAATTTTAACTCACACATTGTTTTATTTAAAAGACATTTATAATATTACAAAAGATTTCCATATCAAATAAATTTGAATGTTCTATTCATCAAAGAATCCTGACAAATCTTGGTT
>RJVU01047220.1:4349164-4360274 GCA_003731715.1 Anabarilius grahami | reverse complement strand
CCAAAATAAGGCTGTAAGTTCTAGTAGCTTTTCTGTTCATTATTTTTGTTTGTTCATTATTTTATTATGTTGGTTATTTGACCCATGACAGTGACAGTGGGATTTCCAGCACCTGCTCTGATAATTATCTGGACATGAGACCGGCCACATCCAGACCCACAAACCCTGTTCTGGGTGAGTCCACAAAACACTTTACTATCACAGAAAGCTACAAATCTTTAATAGATGAATATCCTATGTTTATGTTCATATGTTCATATCATATGAATGTCATATTATACCAGGGAATGTGCATATGCATATTTCTTTAACCCAACCATTTACGTTTTTTTTTTCCCTCTGATTTTTGTATCTGTTTTTGTATTTGCATTCACTTATTTCTGTGTGGCCTTTATATCAGGGGTTTTCAAACTGTGGGTCTCAGAGTGGGAAAAGGTGGGTTGTGCACCAGGGTTGCCAATTGCGCGGTTTTTCCACGGAATTGGGTTACTTTCAAACTGTTGCTGTGGGTTGATTTTTTCCCCCGGGTTAAAGGTTTTACATATTTCATAAATTATATTTGACTGAAATGTTCGTATTGAAATATTTTATATTCTACCAGTGATTAAATTGTGCTAGGCCTAGTTGTTAAGTTTTGTGTAGGAAGGACACTGGTATGGACCTTTGAGCTGTGTTTGTGATCACTACAATGTAGTGGTTTTCAGTTTGAAACTGTAAAACATGTATTTTAGGAATGGGAGAGGCATATTTTGAGTGTTGATATTTGGGATATGGTCATTGGGCTACTTTTGATTGGCCATTTGGCTAGTTTTATTATGCAGACCTGGCAACCCTGTTGCACACAGTCACTTGGATGCAGCTGAATGAGACAGACACACACAAAAACAGTTTAGTCTAGGGCTGCATGATATACCAATATTAAATAGAAAGAACAATATTGCTTAGTGAGATTTTCACATTGCAAATGCTGCAATTTAATTATATAATTAAATATAATTATAAATATATAATAAAATTTGCAAATATATATATATATATACACACANATATATATATATATATATATATATAATTTTTTATATATTTTCTTTTTGTATATGTTTATATTTTATATATTTTCTTTTATGTTTTTTTTTATATTTTGTATTTCATATTTCATTCAGAAATGTGTCATGTTACATAAGGGAAATGGTTCGATAACTTCATTTTCATTTTGACTTTAAGCTCTCTCTATAAAAACTGTTCAAATTCAACCGCTTCCTCTTGTGCTCCAGGTTCTTCTTTTGAGTGTCAGGCAGAAGATTCGTGGCCTCTCGACATGGACGACTTACTCAGATTCTCCTATCAGGTGGCGCAGGGACTCGACTTCCTCGCGGCTAAAAATGTGAGTCCCTAAAATAAAAATAGAAAACTACTAGCAGCCTCATAAACAGTGAGATCTGTTTGAGATCTCGAGGAAGTCACGTTCATAAAGAATTAATGCAAAAAATGTAATCTTCAGTTACTCAGTTAATCTGATGGATTGACTGTAAATCTTCACAGTGCATTCACAGAGATGTGGCGGCTAGAAACGTTCTGCTCACCAACAGTCGAGTGGCCAAGATCTGTGATTTCGGACTGGCACGAGACATCATGAACGATTCCAACTACGTGGTCAAAGGAAACGTGAGGGAACAAACACAACACAAATACTCCACTGTGATAGACATACAAATCAAGTTCAATTCAATTCAAATACAAATATGTGTGTGTGTGTAGGCCCGTCTTCCAGTGAAGTGGATGGCTCCAGAGAGTATTTTCGAATGTGTTTATACAGTTCAGAGTGACGTCTGGTCTTACGGCATCCTGCTGTGGGAGATTTTTTCACTGGGTGAGACGGAAACACAGAATTAACCTTTTTATTATTTGGCGGGTCAATTTGACCCACATAGATTTTTGAGTTGTCGGAAATAATGGTTAACCTATGATTTATTTCTTGATTTAACCCTAAACCTAACCTTTTTTGGTCTCATTTGGTGTCATGAACATGCATGCAAAGTTCTGACACTCTGATGTGTTGTGGAATGTGGGTACCAAATTTCTGTTATGATTATGATGTTCCTGGGTCACTTTGACCCACTAATTTCATGCTTAAAGGCAGCTGCAGAGAACCAAAAAAGTGCATATTGGTATATATTTGGCAGGTGCTTTCATCCAAATACATTTTACAACTGCTTTCATAGCAAATATTGTTATCAGCTCATAATTAATTTCACTGGGAATCGAACCCTTGATCTTGGCGTTGCGAGCGTCATGCTCTACTGTTTGATCTACACACTTATTAAACACTGTTTAAAATGTTTAATTGCATTGAATCCAGTTGATCCACAACATCACAATCATACCAAGATTTTCAACATAATTTTAGGATGTTTGTCATTAGATAAAAATAAAGTAGCACAGCAAGTGTCATTCATTGTAA
The DNA here is from genome assembly GCA_003731715.1 of Anabarilius grahami. NCBI lineage: Eukaryota > Metazoa > Chordata > Actinopteri > Cypriniformes > Xenocyprididae > Anabarilius > Anabarilius grahami. The sequence continues at coordinate 4,357,813 of RJVU01047220.1, read as the reverse complement.
ATAAAGATGCACAAACACACTTTACAGTCAAAACTTTTGATAAAAAGAAGTTTGTACGGTTTGAAGTGCTAAACCAATAGATGTAGTGTTGAAGATAAAGACTGGTGTGTTTGATTATGGTGAGCAGTGTTGGGAAAGTTACTTTTAAAAGTAATGCATTACAATATTGTGTTACTCCCTAAAAAAGTAACTAATTGCGTTACTTAGTTACTTTTTATGAAAAGGAATGCGTTACATTACTTTTGCGTTACTTTTTCTCACCTGGGGTTAATAAAGTGAGATTAAATACATAAACTATTTGTGTAATTTAACATAGTTCATTTCTTATAGTTAATATAGTTAATTCTGAGATTGCGTTTGACTGTTTTTATTCATTTTGAGGAATACTGAATGTTTTTGTGCAAGTGAGATGAGTAAATGCATGTTCACATTTAGTCTAGAACTACAAATACCATCATGTTCACACAGCACACAACATCTCTACACTTAGTTCTTCTGTCCTCATGTTGAGAGAAACAGTCAGTCAATAAATGTGAAATAGTAACTTGTTACTTATTTGAAAAAGTAACTTAGATATTTTTTTGTAAATTGACAACCTAATGCGTTACTGTACTAGTTACTTGAAAAAGTAATCAGATTACGTAACTCAAGTTACTTAATGCGTTACCCCCAACACTGATGGTGAGTGGCTCAAGTTGATACTTAATGTGGTGATAGTTAACTAGTCTAAAAAACATCATCAGCCCTCTATAATATATAATAGATTAAAGTTAAGGCATTTAAATATTAAAATCATTTTTAGATTTCTAGTCTCATCGCACACAGGGTTCTGGTTTGATGTCTGTTTGAGTTTTTCTTGTCTGGCTGAATGTCTAAGGCTCCTCTGCGTGTTTCTGCAGGTAAGAGCCCATATCCCAACGTCCTGGTGGACTCGAAGTTTTATAAAATGATCAAATGTGGCTATCAGATGTCCAGACCTGACTTTGCACCTCCAGAGATGTGAGTGAGATGTTCACTATCAGACACAAATATGACTATTTCCCACAATTTACAGTTATGGTAAATCATCTAAACTATGAAATAATAAAAATGGAAATGAGGGAATGACGTAGTGATGTCAACCATCTTCATTAGGTCATTCTGGGATGCTTTTAAACACTTTTGAAGAGAGAATGTGCATGGAAGACCATTCCCAGCACATAAAAAAACATGCTTTGGTAAATCTTAATTATGACATAAAAAGTCAAAACTATGAGACACTAAATCATAATTATGAGAGTCATTAAAAAGTTGAAGTTATCAGATTAAAAAGTCAAAATTGTCTTTCTGTTATAATTATGACCTTTTATGTCATAATTATGACCATTTTAAGTCAGAATTCTGATTTAATTTGATAATTTTGACTTCTTCATGACATAATTAACTTTTCAAGTCATAATTTCAACTACAAGTATAACAAGTATGTTATAATGTTGGCTTTTTATGTCATAATTTCATCTCATAAATATAACTTAGTATGTTATAATTATAACTTAGTACAGTATATAGTCATAATTATGATTTGTTTTTATGTGGCAGAAATGCGCTTCCATAAATATGTGTGATGATCAGAACTTGGTGATGTTTCACTAGAATATGTGTATATTTCATTTCGTATAAACATTCATAACCACAATATATATTTGTATCCAAAACCAATTTCAAGCATTTAAGCAGAAGCTTTCAGATGAAAAGGTTTTAAATATCAATAGTTGAGTCAGGGTTATTATCGTTAACTAAAACCATAAAAAAAATATATTTCTTTTCTTGAAATAAATTAACATTAACTGAAATTAAATTAAATATAAATTTTTTTTACTTATTTTGTTTTAGCTAATTGCCAAGGCAACATTTCTTATTTTCATTCAGTTTAATTTGATGTACTAAAATACTAAAACTAAAATGAATAAAAACTATTTTAAATGTTTAAAAAAAAAAAAATTAAAAAGCACTTGAAAAACACTTTTTAAACCAAATTACTTTAAAAAAAAATTAAAAGGAAAACAGAAAATTAAAAAAAAATCTAATTGAAAATATTAAAAACTATAATATATTAATGATATTAAAATAAGATGAGTTGAGTGTCCAAACCTTTGACTGATCGTGTGTGTAGTTTTCATTCTCTTGACATCATGACACACATGAATCTTTCTATAGTCACTCAGCACTAAACACACACAAATAGAATAATAAAACACATGAAAATTGCTACATTTTCCACGGGTCGCTCTGACTCAGACCCTGCGTCTCGCTCAGCTTTGGCTCCTGTTTTTGTTGTCCTGCACGGATCTTCAGTTCTGCATGTTAAACACATGATGCGACTGCAAGGCCTTGATTTTCCACTCATTTCATGCTCCTCCTCTTATCTTTATCCACGCCAGCTCTCTCTGAACTGTGTGGCTTTACTGTACTTTACTTTACTGTTAATTAAAACTATTACAAAATTGTTTTTGGCAATTTAAATAAAGCTGAAATAAAGTAAAATATAAATATTACATGGAAAAACCTATTTAAACTTCTTTTATTTAAAAATTAACTTCATTTTATTGCTTTTAAAAACTTTCGAAGAAGGAATATGTATGGAAGCCCATTTCTGCTACATAAGGAAGAAAAATCATGCTTTGGTAAATCTTAATTATGACATAAAATGTCTTAGTATGTCAATTTTGACTTTTTATGCCATAATTAAGTCATAATTTTGACTTTATGTAATTTTCAAAATTACATAGCAGTATTTTTTTATTGAGCATCTCAATGAAGTTGATTTCAGAACTTTAAAGCCACTAATACAACGATAAACTTTCTAGGAGAGCGTGTGATTATTGCTTCGGTTCACGCTGGAGTTACATGCAAAAACAATGTGACCCAAAAACAGCAATCAAGTGTTTAGTCACGCTGCACTGAACTCACTACAACTCTGACCTGATACTGGAACAGATACACAACAGGCCACAGTTCAGCTCAGAATTAAAAGACAACAATCAGAAATTGTAATTGTACATTTTCTTGACAATAAAGTCGAAAAAAAGTTACAAAGAAACACTGAAATAGACATGAAATTTTGAAGTCGAACGACCGAAATAGTATTATCTTATGAAACGTACTTTAATCATCTTTGTGTTATTTACAACAGAAAAAAATGTTTTATAGTGTACTATCATAGCAATATAATACATATTTCTAGGGTACTCATACTTTACAGTTTGTCAAGTAAGAAATGTGCTTTATGAAATGCACTGAAATGAAATGACAAAAATGTCCCAATGCAAAAAAAGTCATAATGCTCATAAAAATAAAGGTTTCATTTCCATTTGGAAGATATAACGTCTTTTCTCTTTCTTTTGGTGTTGTGCTGAATCTGATTCAGACGGGTTCCTAATCGGTTCTGTGATAACGAAACATGATCTTGTGTGCAGGTACACTATCATGAAGATATGCTGGAACCTGGAAGCCGATGAGAGACCAACATTCAGCAAGATCGGTCAGATGATCGAGAGGATTCTGGGAGATGCACCTGACGAACAGGTAAACTCATGCACCCTGCAGTAAGACCTGAAAACAAGCCAAAGACTTGGAATGAACACATTATGGCCTGGTTTCACAGACAGGGCTTAGATTAGGCCAGGATTAGGCCATAGTTCAATTAAGACATTTAAGTAGCTTTTATAAACGTGTTTTAGAAAAAAACGTGGTACGCTATCTTACACACTTCAAATTTCGAAAAATGTAGTCCATCTATGCATATAGAAATCAGCATACTATACCGCAGGAGCAGTTAAAATAGTGTTATTTTCATCATAGTCCCGTGTTTGTGAGTAATAAAAGAGTGACTTCTGTAATCATTTCCATAATCCTTCACAGGAGACAGAGTACAAAAATCTGCAGTCTGAAGAGCATAGTGACGAACAACCAGAGTCATGTGACCCCGTGAAGCATGAAGAGGAGACAAATGAGACATCATGTGACCAGGAAGAAGAAGATCAGCCTCTCATGAAAGCCAACAACTACCAGTTCTGCTGAGTTCGGCATGACTAACTGCCAGATCTTCTTTCTGTACGTCAATAACAGTAGCAGACACACGCATGTGAACAGAGATCTGAAGCGCCTACATTCATGCTATCCGTGGAAGCTTGTTTCCGGCACAGAATAAAAAAGCGACTTTTTTCTCACAACCCGCGAGTTTATATCTCACAATGATGACTTTGTTTTTCTTGCAATTGCGAGTTTAGATCACACAATTCGGACTTTTTCTCTCGTAATTCCAAGTTTATGAGAAAAAAAGTCTGAATTGTTCGATTAAAAAGTGGTGAAAACAGGCTTCCATAGTCATCAAACACAGTCTCGGTGTGATTTTACACGCACTGATTTTGTTGCTCTGCTTGAATGTTCTTGTAAACACTCTCGAGTTTGTCTTCTAAGATTAAGCGTGTTGTTTGAACATGAACTGGTTTCACTTCTCTGCGAAGAGCAAGAGTGGAAAACTCCACACCTCGGATTTGCTTGTCGTGCGACATGCCTTTTTGGTAAACGTGTCTTTTTTTGTTACTTGAACTTCTCGGTTGTCGAGGTTGAAAAGCAGCGTGTTCAGCATTTTATCAAGAGAAATATTGTATTTGCAATCGCTGTGTGTTTCACTTCCACTTTATACTTTTGCAATCATTGGAAAACTCACAAACAAACAAACATGATGTGCAGCTGCATCACACGTAACTCTCCTAATCGGGATGTCAGCTCGGGTTTGCGTTTCATGCAGGATCAGCGGAGGTCAAAGGTCAGATTTGAAATGATTCATCTGCTCTGTGAGCTGTCAGTTTGTCTCCTGCTCCAGTTCTTATACTCAATCCTTGTTGGAAAACACAGTATTTTATTGCTTCCCGCGGAGATTACGGTGCTTTGGAGTGATAGCGCGAGGTCAGCGCGGGTTTGGAGGACAGATTCACGTCTCCAGCGGGTGAAATATTGACATACTCTTGGTGCAATAATGTGGACCGATCGCTGTCTAATTTCTGCAGATAGCTGTGGGTCAAAGGTTATACGCATTCTCATTAACCCGCAACCTTAAAAAGCGTTCGAAATAGCGAGGAAAACATTGACCGACGACCGCACAGAAACCATTTTAGGAAGAAAAACCATTTGCTTTTTCCTGTAACGTAAAATGAAAGGTAGACAAGTTTCATTTCTTTTTGATATGGAAATTTACACTGAAAGATGTTCTTCCTCAGTATTTTTGACTTGTTCTCAAGTACCAATTTCAAAACATTCTTAAATCAAGATACATTTACTTGTGAAGAAAAATTACTTGTTTATTGTTTACTGAAAAAACGTATCAAAATTAAGTGAGTTTTTGCTTAAAAAATAACACGTGAGGTTATAGGAATAAGGTTTCATTTGTTAACATTCTACAGCATTTATTAATCTTAGGTAATCTCAACATTTACTACTACATTTTTAAGATCAATAGTTGCATTAACTGTGAACTAACTCGAACATTTTTATTAACTAACATTTAGTAAAGGTTAGTAAATGCTGTAAAATATATTGCTGATTGTTAGTAATGTATTAACTAATGTTAACAAATGAGACTTTATTGTAAAGTGTTACCAAAATGTCAATTGGATCTGAAAAAAATGATCTTTTCCCTTTGAATTAAGTTTATTTTTCTGACCACAATGACATTTTTTTTTTTTTTTAAAGCATAAACTCACTTCATTTTGATATTGACATTTTTTCAGAAAGCAAAACTTATCATAAATCAAGGTCCATTTACTTGAGAAGCAAAATTACTTAAGAATGAGATATTTGTAGTGGGAAAACAAGGCAAAAATCTTTTTCATTATTATTTGCTGTGTAAACTCAAAGGAAATGCATTTATATGGCAGAAATGTTAAAAGCTGAATGGCAAATTTTGTTTTCAAACTTTACTTTCGTGAGTAGAAAAAAAATGGTTTTGTTCTGTAGTTTCTTAAACATTTGAAATGGTTCTCAAAGCAAATCGTAGCATCAGACACACACTGCCAGAGTAACTTCAGGTTGCTTAAAAAAATGTGATTTTTTTTTTTCCTCAAAGCACAAACTGCCATATGTTTGTTTATATTTTATCCTTTTTTTACCTTTATTCTTATGCATCAATTTTTTTATCGTTTAAAGTTGAATTATATGAGATTTCACAATCATAATGATGTCTTTCTGAGCGCTTATCTATATGTAAATTATCTATATTCATATCTTTATGTATATTAATAGTTCCCATGATGCTCTCATTAATGAATTCTGCACCATGGATATCTACAGATCTGTATATTTTAGTTTTGCTACTGAATGCTACTAATAAAGCATGCAAATGTCACATGATCTTGCTTTTATCAGTGAAATTCAGTTTATTGAGAGCGACCGTGAGGTCACTCGGTGTCAGTGGATTCAGCTGCTGCTCGAGTGATCAAGTCAAACACAAACTTATATTTGAGTCTGAGTCTGTCATGTCAGATCAAAATGCACTCAATAAATACTTCAACTTGTCAAAGAGTCTTTCTGTGCATGAAAAAGCTGTTAAAATATGAAATGAAAATAAATACTGTTGGTTTTCCGCCTGTAGTGGGTTTCGCTTTTCTCTGGGCAATAAAATGCTTCTTATTTACAACAATCATTAACATGTCAGAAGATTAAGACACACAGTCAGAGACAGTTATTGTTCAAGGAAAATTAAACTTCTGGCATCATTTACTCACCCTCATGCCGTTCCAAACCTGTATTTTACACAGAAGTACATGTTCACACTGCTTTTTTCCATACAATGAGAGCGAGTGGTGATTTATATAGGCTTTAAAAAGCACCATACACTCAAAATTACACTGTAGGTGTCATTTTATGATTTATGTATTTTAATTGCATATAAAATATCCATTAATTTGGATTAAACCATTTTAACAAACTAATAAACTGATGCATATTTGTCAGTCATACATAAATGAAACGGTCATGGTATAGTTTATTATTAACTAATTGCAACTGTTTGATTTTATTTGAATTATATTCTCAAAATACATTTATTAATATTCCTTAGAATCGACATAAATCTGCTGATTGCGAAAACAATTACATTTATTCCGTTAAAAAGTATAAATTAAAATATGGCTAGCTGTAGCAATATTTAATTAGTTAAAATGTATAGAATTAAAACAAATGGTATATAAATATATAAATAATAACACGGTTATATATTTAAATCACATTCACTTACGGAAATTCATTTTCATTTATGTATGAATGATAAATATGCGTCACATTTTATTAGTTATACAGTTTATGATGCAGTAAATTAGTCTGTTAAAACTGTAATCCAAATGGATTGAAATTTTATATGCAATTAAAATACATAAATCTTAAGGGGATAGTTCAGCCAAAAATTAAAATTTTTGTAATTTACCCTCATGTTGTTCCAGACCTGTAAGAGTTTCTTTCTTCCGCTGAACACAAAAGAAGATATTTTGAAGAATGTTGAGGAATTAAACAGTTGATGGGCCCCATTCACTTCCATAGTATTTTTTTTTTCCTACTATGGACGTCATTGGGGCCCATCAACTGTTTAATTCCCAACATTCTTCAAAATGTCTTCTTTTGTGTTCAACATAAGAAAGAAACAACATGAGGGTGAGTAAATTATGACAGAATTTTGATTTTTGGGTGAACTATCCCTTTAAAATCAGTATCTAGTACTAATCTAATATCATAACAGTAAATGTGTGCTATATTCATTTTCTTCTCAAATCATAATATGAAAAAGAGCTGCATGAAAGTGCTTTAAAAACCATTTTGTGCTTCACAGATTAAACACCAACAACATGAAGGTGAATAAATGACGACAGAGTTTATTTTTGCATGAATCATTCCTTTCAGGCTCCGAAACATCCTCATAGTTTCTGTTTCTCTCCACATAAATAAAACCTATTCAGCATCTTTCCAGGCACACTTCCATTGTTTTTGCTGAGTAAACCTGCTGATAATCAGTCCCTGATTCAGTCAATCATCACTTCCTCAAACACAATTCCATCTGAGTGTTTCTCCAGTTCTCCGCCAGCTCCTTCCTCCTCCACTTCCTGCTGGTCAGCGTTGATCTGTGCCACTCCCAGCTTGTAGAGGGCGTCCCTGATCATCACCACCTCGCCCGGCTGGCACTCGCTCAGCACTTCCGCGATCTGCTGGTTCACGATGTCTCTGCTGCTCAGGAAGTCCAGCAGTCTGTTATAGAGGTAGTAATACGCAGCGTTCTCGAACACTAGAGCCTTACGCCGAACCGCCACACTGTCGTTGTTGCTAGTTTCACCCTCGGATTGGTCACACATCTCAGCGACCATGCCGGTGTAGGGTTCGAGCTCTTTGCAGAGGCTCATGGCGTAGTGGGCATCATGGGAGGTGTTCGGCCTGTCGGGTCGCACTATCCAGCGAGAGGTGGATTTGGTGAGCGGGTGCAGATGAGGGTTCGACTCAGCTGCTGTGAGATCTAAACTGTACGGCTGATCCTGAAGCTCCGAGCAGGAGACGTACTGAGAGAGGGAAGAAGTTCATAAATATAAAAAAATTAATAAATAAGGATACATAAATAAATCAATAATG
>RJVU01047220.1:4321017-4336082 GCA_003731715.1 Anabarilius grahami | reverse complement strand
TTACAATTAAGTAATTTATTTAAATATAAATTAAATATCTATTTAGATATTCACACACTTAAAACATTCATTTTAACTCTAAAAATATATACACATACATATATGTAAATGTAAATATTGAAAATTAGGCCATTTTTTTAAATTATATTTATGATTAAAAAAATGGCCTAATTTACAATATTTACATTTTAGAATTTAGTAATGTATTTAAATATAAATGAAAGAAAGTGTATATGAAGATATCATATATACACACTTAAAACATTTATTATAAATCTAAAAAAAGCAAATTATATATATGTGCACAATGACAATAAAGTCTAATCTAATTAAATTGTAAAAATAGGCCTAATTTTCAACATTTACTTTACTTTTTAAAATTGAGTGAAAACAGTATGATGAATTCAAAACAAAATAGGATTTTCTTCTTATTACCAGAAGAATTAACAAAATGTCCCGCCAGATATTTATTCTTGACCAAGAAGCCGTTTTCATACGTCATAATAGGGTAGAAAAGACTAACATAACTTCCTTTTCATTCTAATGTCAGATTAGCCAAATGTATACATAAATGTCATGGAACTAACCATATTTAGTTATTCAGTTAACTTCCACCACCCTAACTGAAATTAATTTACACTGGTCTTCTCACAGTACCAGACTTACAGGGTCGACGCCGTCTTTCTCCATGCGCGCTCTCTCCAGGTAATAACCTCGATCCGCCACGTTCAGCCTCTTCCAGCTGTCGCTGATGCATTTGTTGATCTCAGACTGGGGCAGATCCGGATGCTCCTGCTGAACGCTCTGATGCACATCAAAGTAGTACAGCAGATACGCTGACCTGTGACAGCAGACAGGCCGTTAGTGCAGCTCAAACATCTACAGACATACAGCGGAGGGTTGACAGTTTGGCGGGAACCTGCTTGTGTGTTCAGGTTTCTCCATGAAGGTCTACCTGGGCTTCTTGGGTTTGTCTGAGTTCTCCATGCTGCTTTTGCTCTTGCGTTTCTTCTTGGGTGAAGGAAGTTCCAGAAGCGTGTAGCAGCTCTCCACCTCCATCTCTCCGTAAATGGCCTCCATCTCTAAGAGAATAGGGAATGAGAATGAAAGAAAGATGTAAACTGGGAAGAGACCTTTAAATTCAAACCTTTTAAAGTAATTTTTTGTATTACTAATAAAATTAGGTATATTATAAGACTGTTGTTCACCAGATTTATCCTGTAAAACTTGTGATTGCAAGGCTTTGACTTGAACTGGTTTTTGTAAAGAAAAAAAAAAGAGCATTTTCCATTTAATTTATGTTTGTATTTAATATTTTGGAGTGATCTGATTTTTTTTTATTTTTTTTTGTTAAAAAGAATATAAACATTGAAATGCAACTCATAGAAAAGATGTATTATTTTTCGATGTTAATGATGTTGAATTTAAAATGTGGTATAATATAAATGTATGTATTATATATGGAAAATTATTTATCTGCACTTTCACTCGTTTTAAAATAAAAATAGGACACTACCTTCAAGGGTTAGTTCACCCAAAAATGAAAATTCTGTCATTTATTACTTACCCTCATGCCGTTCCACACACGTAAGACCTTCGTTCATCTTCGGAACGCAAATTAAGATATTTTTGTTGAAAAAATTTTGGAGCATAATGAATCAGCGTGTTGAATCAGCGGTTCGGAGCGCCAAAGTCACGTGATTTCAGCAGTTTGGCAGTTTGACACGCGATCGGAATCATGATTCGATACGCTGATTCATTATGCTCCAAAGCTTCCTGAAGCAGTATTTTGAAATCGGTCATCACTATATAATTCGTTATTTTGTTTGTTTTGGTGCACCAAAAACATTCTCGTCGCTTTATAATATTAATATTGAACCACTGTACTCACATGAACTGATTTAAATATGTTTTTAGAACATTAATGGATCTTGAGAGAGGAAATGTCATTGCTCCCTATGCAGGCCTCACTGAGCCATCGGATTTCAACTAAAATATCTTAATTTGCTTTCCGAAGATGAACGAAGGTCTTACAGGTGTGGAACAGCGTGAGGGTGAGTAATAAATGACAGAATTTTCATTTTTGGGTGAACTAACCCTTTCATACTTTCTCAGAAACAAGAAATAGAGAATGAAAGATAAACGTGTTTCTAGACACTATTTGGATTTAAGTGTGATAGTTATGAAAATATAATGCATGCATGCAAATATATAAACTGTCACGAAACATGCAATTTAAAAAAAAGTTAATTAATGAATATGAATTATGCAACTGAAGGTGTATAATGAACTTTAATAACAGTGTGAGACGATAATGGGAATACATTTTTATTTATTTTTTTAACTGAAAACGCGTTTAATTTATATGAAAAATAATGCCACCATGCCTTTTCTTTCTCATTTCGGGATTAAATATCCATGTGTACATGCTCTTAACCGGTTCCCTGACATTACTTACGATACTAACGTACTTCTGCGAATACTATAGTATGGTACATATACAAAAATGTTACCATGGTACTTGTTGGCACAGTTTTGTTAGCATTAGTTACACACACAGCTGGAACAGATGCAGGTAAACAAAAAAAAAACGTTTAAACCGTATTACGTGACACTACTCAACGGCTTCATATACAAATATATACATATATCTGATTTTAACTGCAAATTATTTGCATAAAGCCACTGCTAAAATGCTCAAAGAGTGTATGCAGACATGTCAGAGTGTGTTTTATTCCCTCCCGTGTGGTGTGTGTGTGTGTGTGATGTCGGTTGTTGTTGAGTGCTGATACTGACTGACTGCGGCCAATGAGCGCGTGCCTTATTGAAGCCTTACCTGAATGAGCGCAGGATCAGTCCAAATCCAGCCGAATCTCTCAGCACACCATCGGTAAAGCAGCGGGATCGGGGATCTGGATCATGTGTGTGTGGGGGGTGTGAGAGCTCAGAGCTGAGCCGCTGTTTTAGCGTGTGTTTCCTGCAGAATAGTGCAGTAAAAATGGCGGAGGAGAGATCAGATGAACAACTGGAGGCCCAATGAGAGTTTGATCTACTACCGCACTTCCAACTGAATAGAGTACGAGCTTTATTTTGCCCTTCTGTTTAAGCGATATTTTTACACTATTTCAGTTCTGTTACATGTATGTAAAAACTAAGACGCAAAAAGAAATCAAGCCCCTACAATCTCTATAGAATAACAACACAAACTGCAGTATGCTGTAATGAAGAACGACTGTGATTGGTCAATCATCAACAGCGATGAGAAAAGTAACAGGTAGCACGTTTCATTTCCGTCTATCACAGCGTCGGTCTGAATAATGACACTGAAAAACTTAATAGACGTTAATGATTTTAACACTGTTTAGTTGCTCTGTTGCATGTTTGTAGAAATCATATACTGGCAAATATCTATGATTAATCTGTTTCCCAGGAGACAGCGTTTTTTGACGCTTTACTTTAACACCGAATTTTTCATAAAATACTTTTTAAATTCTAAATATGACATTTATTCGTTCTTTCAACCTTTTTTATTAATGCAAAAATACAGAGTTGACATATTTATAATACACAATTTTGTGTATAATACACGAAATTGAACAATAATACACCGATTGTCAACGAAGGAAAAATGAGTTAATTTGCAAATGACAGAAAAAGGTTCATAAGAAAGATATGAGGAAAAAAGAGAAAGATAAGAGACTAATTTATGCATCAATTAACTAATATTTGTGTCTCATTGTGAGACAAAGTAGTTGTCGCTCGGTGGCTCAGAGAGCCGAATAATATATCGTTGAGTCCTATTCAAATCTCAGGATGTTTTTGCCCTAAAAAAATAATATAATTTAAATCTTTTCATTACAGGCATGTTTTCCTAAGACGCAAATAGCAATCAGCCCCTGCAATGATAACACAAAACTGCTGTATGCTGTAATGAAGAACGACTGTGATTGGTCAATCATGAACAGCGATGAGAAAAGTAACAGGTAGCACGTGACATTGCTGTTTACCCAAGAGCGGTCTGGACAATTATTTACACCTGAATAATTATACTAATAAACTTGAATAGACATTAGGTTGAAAATGTGCATTTAAAATGTTATATTTAACATTTGGAGCCATTGTACTAAAAGTAAAACAGCGTGAGTAGCTGTGTTCGCGCGAGTCGTCGTTCATTCAGGGCAGATGAGTCGAGCGCACATTGAATCGTTTGTCATTTCTGCAGAATGGCGGAAGACAAGGTGAGAGACAACGGTCTGTCTGTAAAACAAGTCTTTTTATAATGAATTAATGTACAGATAAGAACAAATCGGGTATGTCGTGTATATTTAATTATTGTGAAGTCAATGCCACCTGGTGTTTGTTCTTTAGAGCTGTTGTGACGCTTTATTTGAGTAATGTAAAGTCACTGTTGCGTTTCTGAACTCTTGGCATTTGACGGCTGTCATAGAAAGCAAATCTGATTAACTTAAATTTTTATAGAAACATCTCTTATTTTGAAAAATTTAATTGTAGAATTTAATGTTTTCCTTGTATGGTACAAGAAAATGTAAATGGATCAAAATAAAATAGTGTAATTTATGTGATTTACAGTATCAATAAATGTTGATGCAAGTCTATACTGTCTGTCTATTACTGTTCTTAAACAGAAAATACTGACATTCGTGTAACATTATTATAAGTCAAATTATTTACTAAAACATTATAATGTAAGGAAATAAAACTATTAGATTTGAATCCTGCCATAGATTTAGAATATGTAATTATTTTTATTTAATATAATTAATTATGGATGATACAAAAATGGTCACTGAAACATATTGCATCCCTGTTACTTACTTAGTTTGTAACTTCAATAAATCCTAGTCCAATCATTTTCAAAACTGTTAATGCTAAGGACCCCCAAATAGAAGATCTGTTATAAGAATCCTCTTGATGTTAAGTGTCTTAAAGGGATAGTTCACCCAAAAATAAAAATTTGATGTTTATCTGCTTACCCCCAGGGCATCCAAGAAGTAGGTGACTTTGTTTCTTCAGTAGAACACAAATGATGAGTTTTAACTCAGATCGTTGCAGTCTGTCAGTCTTATAATGCATGTCAATGGGAACTCCATCTATAAGAGTCAAAAAACATGCACAGACAAATCCAAATTAAACCCTGTGGCTCGTGACGACACATTGATGTCTTAAGACACGAAACGATCGGTTTGTGCGAGAAACCGAACATTATTTATATCATTTTTTACCTCTAATACACCACTATGTCCAACTGCGTTCAGCATTCGCTTAGTGAGGTCTGATCGCGCTCTGACAACGGAAGTGATGTCTCGCGCTTATACTTCAATGAGTGCTAGACATTACAGCCGTTGTCAGAGCGCGATCAGACCACACTTAACGAGTGCTGAATGCAGTTGGGCATAGTGGTGTATTAGAGGTAAAAAATTATATAAATACTGTTTGTTTTCTCACACAAACCGATCGTTTCGTGTCTTAGGACATCAATGTGTCGTCACGAGCCGCAGGGTTTAATTTGGATTTGTCTGTGCATGTTTTTTGACTCTTATAGATGGAGTTCCCATTGACATGCATTATAAGACTGACAGACTGCAACGGTTAGAGTTAAAAATCATCATTTGTGTTCTACTGAAGAAACAAACTCACCTACATCTTGGATGCCCTGGGGGTAAGCAGATAAACATCACATTTTCATTTTTGGGTGAACTATCCCTTTAACTAAATAAATATATCACATTAGTCAGATTGAAAGTGCTTTGAAATTGAGCAGAACAGATCACTGCAGTTCATCTGTCGCTGTTGTCTAAATGTAATTATAAGATGGATAGCTCCGGTCCTTGATTCTGATTGGTTGAGCCGTGTTCGAAGCCATTGTAAATGACTCTTGTTTAGTTTATGAAACCTTGCCAGGTGTGTGGAATAACCGTTTTATAAAAGCAATAAACCCAGTGAAGCCATGATTTACTGTGATTTTATTCACTGTAAACCACGGCTTCTTGATGCGTATTGCTTTAATAACAGCGGTCTCATGTGATCTGATGTGTGCCAGTTCCGTTTCAGGATCCTGTGACCCAACTGAAGGATCTGGCTCAGCTCAAAGACCAACTGGAGGAGATCCAGAAGAAGGTGGAGAATGAGGTTCAAGCTGGAATCCCACAGGTACCACAGAACCAGAATTGATCCGGCCCAATCCCAAATATTACTAGCGAAACACCTTCAAAAAGTTTGGTGCTGTATTGATCATTAGTTTTGTTTTAGCCAATAATAAATATGTTGAAATGATAAATCAATTATTGTTTTGGCTGTTTTTAAACAGAAAATGCTCACGCTAAATTAATTTCATGTAACACTATTCAAGTCAAATGATTTATTAAAACATTATAATATAAAGTAGAAAAGGTTTGAAACCTGCCATGGAAGAAGAGTATGTGTTTGAATTAAAAAGATGTAATTATTTTAATTTTAATTAAATGTAATTAATTATGGCTGATGTATATACAGTAGTCAACATTTGAAGTGGACCAAAAACTTTTTTGATCCACTTCAAATGTTGATTACTGTATATTGCATCCCTATTACTTAATTAGCTTATTAATTAGCAAACTTTTTAATGCTAAGGACCCCCAAATACACTGATCCCCTTGTGAGGGACGTTATTGATAAATATAAAAGCAGTAAAATATTTTTTATGTATACTATGTGAGCTAAATATTAAATGTAATATTATTATGATAACAAAATTAAATAAATTATAAATTTCCAAAATTAAATAATTGGCCTTTATATTATTATTATTATAAAACAAATAGTTAACACTATTTCTGAAAAATCTGAACTTTTATAGCATATCTAAGATTTTTTTCTACAAATATTTTTTATTATAAACTATTGCAATTAATGCCATGATTTTTGACTAGTCTTTAGAAAGCAAAATTAAATATTATTAATTTTTGTGAATTAAAAAAAATATGTTATTCATACCTCGTTAATACATAAATAATATGTTATACATACTTCAAAAATAATAAATAAATAAGGATTAATTAAATAAAAAGAACATCTCTGTCCTAGTGCTTAAAAGTGTGCTGGTAAGCATTTATACAAGGTTGTATGTTGTATAGATGTATACTGTAAGATTGACAGCTCAATGACTGCAAACGTCCCAGCAGCTGAAGCTGTCTGTCCTGTTTGTTTCTCTTAGGGTGGGTCATTATTAGCGTCTCCTTTCCTGAAAGGATTCCTGGCTGGGTATGTGGTATCCAGACTGCGTTCGTCTGCCGTCTTAGGAGTCGTTTTGGGAACGCTGACGGGAATCTACGCTGCTCAGAACTATCAGGTGCCCAACATTGAGTCTTCCATACAAGACTTCCTGAACTCTCTGAAGAAAGGACCCAGTGATTAGAAGTGGATGGGTGACCGGAATCGAAGTCAGACTGAAGAGGAGAACATAAACCATTGCTGCTTGCTTTTGTGTCGTTCATCGTCATATCGAAGCTCTTTCCCTCATGAACAAAACTGTTGATTTAGAAAAACTGAGCTTTGAGGTCGATATGCGAGTGTGGATTTGGACTTTAATAATGAAGACTGTTATGATGAAAAATGGGCATCATGTAGGGCTGCACGATTAATGGAAATAAATCTCCAATAGTGTGATTATCAGATCTCAAAGGCGGTGATTTAAATAAATAAATATATGCTCTGTGTGTTTCAGAGTGAATCGCGGCACTGTTTATTTACACACGAAGGGTGTTTTCAGCACCTCAGAGCGGCTCGATTCACAGTAAATGCATCTGCGTTGTGCAGAAGAGAAGCTTTATCGTTGGTTTTTCATCAAATTACAAGTTTGATGGTTTAACGAGAAAATTAAAGACAGCTATAAAGATTAGTATTGTAATTTTACAGTTGTACTTATTTTATAGTTGTACTTTAAAATAAAATTATTATATTATTTTTTATTAAATATTCAATCTCTTACAGTAAAATATTACAATAGCAATATTTCTTGTTTAATATTTTGAATAACAATAAATATTATCAAAAATATTTAAATTTTACGGTTGTGCTTATTTTTCTAGTACTGTAAAATTGTATTATTTTTCTTAAATACTCAATTTTTATTTTTATTTCTTGTTTAATATTTTTTTAGCAATTACTATTATTTTATAGTTATATTGATATATAATTACAAAATCTTTGGCCAAATTGTGCACCTTTTTAAATCACA
Source organism: Anabarilius grahami (assembly GCA_003731715.1). Classification (NCBI taxonomy): domain Eukaryota; kingdom Metazoa; phylum Chordata; class Actinopteri; order Cypriniformes; family Xenocyprididae; genus Anabarilius; species Anabarilius grahami. The sequence continues at coordinate 4,327,846 of RJVU01047220.1, read as the reverse complement.
TTTTAAATTGCATTTGTAGTCTTTTTAATCGGAAAAATCACAAATCAAATGTTTTTCCCAAATCGTGCAGCCCTAACATCATGTCCATTTGGTTTAATGCTGCGCTGTACAAGAATGAAGCTCGTCCTAGTGCTTTGTTTTGATTTTTTGTAGGCTTTGCGGAGTTTGTACTCTCAAAACCAGATGTTTCTGACAGATCGCGAGCATGATTGCGGTAGATAATGTTGGTTCTTCTGAAGCAGAACCTCCTCGCAGAAGGTGGGTCCTTCTCCTGGTTCTTATTTACGGTTCCCACGCTCCCCTCATCTCGCTCACCAAAGTCGACGGTCACGTTCCCTTCAGCCCGTCATCGTGTGTGGTTCTGATCGAGTTCACCAAGCTTCTGGTCTCATTCGTCTCCCTGTTGGCATCTGGGAATCTTTCCACCCTCAAAGTATCGGTGTCTGTTGTGACGGTGGCGCCGTACGCCATTCCTGCTGTTCTCTACGCTTTCAACAACAACCTGGTGGTGTTCATGCAAGCCTACATGGATCCCAGCTCCTTCCAAGTGCTCAGTAACCTGAAAATCGTGTCCACCGCACTCCTCTACACATCCTGCCTGGGAAAGCGTCTGCGGCGTGGGCAGTGGTTCGCTCTCGGGCTGCTCGTGGCCGCCGGCGTTTGTCACAGCTACTCCGGGTTGGATTGGGAACCAATTGGGGACGAATCCACCAGCAGGCTTCACATCACATCCTGGGGTTTGCTGTTGGTGCTTGTGTATTGTTTTATCTCAGGATTGGCTGCCGTCTACACCGAGCGGGTGCTGAAAACTCAACGTCTGCCTTTGAGTCTCCAGAATTTGTTTCTGTACGTCTTCGGTGTGGCGATCAATCTGGCGTCGCATCTCTCCAGCAGCGGTGACGGGCGGCAGGGCTTTTTGGAGGGATTCTCCACGCTTGTTTGGCTCATTATCGTGGGACAGGCCGCTAATGGGCTCCTCATGTCCGTCATCATGAAACATGGAACGGGAATCACGCGTCTCTTTGTCATATCTTCTGCTATGCTGGTAAATGGTGTGTTGTCTTGGGGACTTCTGGGAATACAGCTCACGCCTTACTTCCTGTTTCCTGTTGTGCTGATTGGATGGGCAGTGTACCTGTATTACAGGTAGAGCGGACGCCACCGACAACAAAAATTAAAGGATTAGTTTACTACAGAATTAAAATTGATAATTGATAATTTACTCACCCCCATGTCATCCAAGATGTTTATGTCTTTTAATTATGTTTATAAATTATGGTTTTTGAGGAAAACGTTCCAGGATTTTTCTCCATATAGTGGACTTCACTGGGGTACAACAGGTTGAAGGTCCAAATTGCAGTTTCAGTGCAGCTTTAAAGGGCTCTACACGATCCCAGACGAGGAATAAGGGTCTTATCTAGCGAAAAAAATTAAATAATATTTTATATACTTTTTAACCAGAAATGCTCGTCTTGCACTGGCGTCCATGACTTCACGCATTACGCAATCACATTGGAAAGGTTCTCGTCACGTATAGGCGGAAGTACTGATCCAGTGTCTATAAGTGTGGAGAGGAGGACCGCTCAAAAGTTGTTGTATGTTGAATGACACATATTTATATGTTTTTGTGTGAGTTTATTGTTTAAAATGGTCCGTTCGTGTGCGTATCCTGGATGTTTAAATCCTTTGAAACCAAAAAGATTTCTTCCGTGTGACCTTTTCAACGTGATTACGTAATGCGTGGCGCATCGCAGAGCAGTGCAAGATGAGCATTTGTGGTTAAAAAGTATATTTTATTATTTTTTTTTTAGAAAATTACTGTTTGTTTCTCTAGATTAGACCCTTCTTCCTCGTCTGGGATCATGTAAAGCTCTTTGAAGCTGCACCGAAACTGACATTTGGACCTTCAACCTGTTGAACCCCAGTGAAGTCCACTATTTGGAGAAAAATCCTGGAATGTTTTCCATAAAAACCTAAATTTTCTTTTTGACTGAAGAAAGAAAGACATGAACATATTGGATGACATGGGTAAATTATGAGGAAATTTTAATTCTGAAGTGAACTAATCCTTTAAATAATTGGACTTCACATTGTCATTTTACTAAAACAAATTGTTGAAATATTTTTTGGGAAAATATGTATTTTAAGTTGATAGCATACCTGACATTAACACTTCCCACAAATATTTTTATTTTAGAAAATATTTAGACAAAGAAAAACATATTGCAATTAATGCCATCAATTTTGACCAGTCGTTAGAAAGAAAAATGAAATATTCAATTGAGTGAATGTGAAAAAAAAAAAGTTAAACATGCTTCATTAATATCTTAAGTGCATTCTGTAAAACATTGTATTTTGTAAAAAATGAATGAATAGAGCGTACGCACTGAGGAAAACCACAAAACACTTTACTGCCTATTGCATTTGCTTTTTTATCACTCTTTATGTATAGTGAACCACAGCTTCGTTCTATTTCATTTCCCTCTGTTTTTTTTTATTTTCTCAGCATGTGCCCTGAAATATCTGTCTGTCGCCTTTGTTCTCATTCTAGAAGTGCATCTTACTGTGAATGAACATCATCTCATGAAGACTGAATGTCTGCTGATTTGTTGTTGTTTTTATTCATATGCATCTGTCAGTGTTTATTTTGCCTAAATAAATGTGTTGAACTGAATACGAATTGTACATTGCACATATTTAAGACCGATTTATGCAAATAAATATAAACGTGGTAAGTGATTTACATGTGTAATAGTTTTACTTGTAAAATATATACTTTGTTTTTTTTGCAGAGCTTTATTTACACATTTTAATTTTCAATTTAAAATAAACTTAATGTCTGTTCAGTAGTCTTTATGTGACAGATAACACTACCAAATTATATGTAATACCTTGTTAATTGAACTTGTACTGTAAAGTTATCATCTACATCTCACAATTTCACTAGTGTGGACAGACAAAGTGCTTGACATCACTCCTGGTTAGTTTAATTGTACACTGCCCGGCCAAAAATTAAAAAAAAGTCGCTGTTTAGATTTAAATAGGCAAATGTTTAAGAATCTATGACTGGATCATTATTGCAGTGATTATTGTTTCTAGCATGTTATATGTTTGGCAACAGTTCTTCTAACACAAATAGATGGAGTGTGTAGCTTTTCATTTCTTAAACAACCATGTAGGAAGACACATCATGGCCATATTCCAGGATGACAATGTCAAGATTCATCAGGCGTAAATTGTGAAAGAATGTTTGGGACATGAATTGTCACCTCTGAGTCCAGACCTTAAATTCATTGAAAGTCTTTGGGATGTGCTGGAGGAGACTTTACAGAGTGCTCACCTCTTGCATTGTCGATACAAGATCTTAACCAAAAATTGATGCACCTCTTGATGGAAATAAATGTAGTGATGTTTTTCCATCAAGAGTTGCATCAATTTTTGGTCAAGATCTTGTATCTTGAAACATAATCACTGCAATAATGATCCAATCATAGATTCTTAAGCGTTTGCCTATTTAAATCCAAACAGCCATTGGATTTTTGGGCCATAATTGCAATGCATTCCTGTTTGTTTGTTTGTTTTTTTTACTCACTGATGCCCTCTATGGACCTTAAATTGAAAATGTCATGTCATCTCCTATGGAATTACATAATCTCCTCCTTTATTTCTATAGCATTTTATACAATTCAGATTGTTTCAAAGCAGCTTCACAATAATAAACAGGAAAAATAACAGAATCAACGATGCAAACATCATCAAATATGAGATATTCAATTCTGCTGTAAAGCAGCTCTAAAAAGACAATAGTGTCGTTATTCAGCTCAAGTCAGTTCAGTGTTGATTCAGTTCAGATTAATAACAGCATAAACCTCAACAATTATGAAATGAATTCCATTTATAATCACAAAAAAACTTGATTTGATCTTTTACAGTTATTTCTTGGGTAACCACACTCTAAAAAATGCTGGGTTAAAAACAACCCAAGTTGGGTTGAAAATGGACAAACCCAGCGATTGGGTTGTTTTAACCCAGCGGCTGGGTTAAATGTTTGCCCAACCTGCTGGGTAGTTTTATTTAACCCAAATATTGTTTAAAAATTACTGTATTTCTTGCTTAAAATGAACCCAAAATATGTTGGAAATTAACATTTATTAATATGTTTAATAAACAAACATTTATTAATACTTTTTTGAATAATATTTAAACAATAAACATTTATTAAATTGCTTATTAATAAATGCTCATCTTTTTGATTATTATTGTTGCCTCTAGTAATTATGAGTCTGATTTTTAATTTCCAACCTATTTTGGGTTCATTTTAAGCCGGACATATAGTAATTTGTAAACAATTGTTGGGTTAAATAAAACTACCCAGCAGGTTGGGCAAACAAAACAACCCAATCGCTGGGTTTGTCCATTTTCAACCCAACTTGGGTTGTTTTTAACCCAGCATTTTTTAAGAGTGCATGTTAGATCAGCTGGGTCATTCAGTAAGAATACGAGCTTTCCGGAGCTGCTGAATTTCCTCCTGGAGCTGCAGGTTTTGTGAGGATAGGTGAACGGCGTCCTGGATGGCGTCTATGAGCAGAGCCCTGTACCTGCCCTCTGACATCCTCCTCTGCTCCTCCAGAGCCTCACGAAATGCCCTGAACACCTGAAGACGCATGGACAACAAAAACCAGCCACTAGATGACAGTATAAGATATATTAAAGGACATGCAGCTATATATCTTGGGCACTATATTGAAACAAAACTGTAGCACATGCTCAGTACCCAGTCGGCACGTTCAGAACTGGAGGAAGACATATATGCCATCTTGTAACGGGTTGGTTTTCTTAATTTGGTTTTCCAATCATTGAAAACCCTAAATGCCCAGTGTCGTCACCTGTAAACTCTCCTCTCTGAGCTCGTTCACTTCCTGTTGGTGTTGTCGGTTCTGTTCCTCCAGGTCTGCATAAGCTTGCTGGTTCTCCCTGCGCAGCGCCTCGATCTGGAGAACCAGGATGTGTCTCTCTCTGCGCAGGTACGACATCTCCCCCTCTACACCACCCACCTGCGGACGGGACCGAGACGCAGTCACGTGATCAGAACGGCCTGTTTGAGCTCCTCTTGTTTAACTCAACCAGAATATCTTTTATTTCTGTGTCGCCGCTCTCACCTGCTCCTCTTGTAGTTCTCTCTCCATCTTCATCAGTTCATCCTCGATCAGTCTCTCGTGAGTCTCTCTCAGTCTCATTCTGCGCTCCAGGAGTTTCTCATGAACCACCTGAGAGACAAACACATTCACACACACACACACACACACGTTCAAACACCTGCTGTGCTGCTTTACATCAGCTTTATGGATGTTTTTGTGCAATATGTTATTAGAGGTTTGGTTACACTTTACAATAAGGTCACTAACTAAAATGAATGCTGGTTGAGCGCTGGACTATATTATCAGTCTTCAGCACAGGACTGAGTTTCTTTCTCCTCAGTGCCTCCTGATTGGTCGCTCACCGTGCTAGTGGCGTGTGATTGGTCGGAATCTCTGATCTCCTCTTTCTGAAGTTGTTCTTTCAGCTCTCTGATGCGGCTCATCCTCTCCTGATTCCTCTGAACGCTGGTCCTGCCCTCTGACACCATCATCATCATCATGTTAGTGCAAGGCTGTAAGTTCCCTCCAATCATCAGATATGGACAAATTGTCCTCCAATATTTGATATTATTTATGAAAAGATTTCATTTAGGCTTTTATTCACATATAAACATTGATCAGCGCACATAAACAGAACCTGTTTGACGCGCAAGATCAAACCTCTTCCGAAAGCTCAAACGTGCTGCGTAACACACGAGAATGAACCTCATTGGTTCTCGCACATCAAGCAAACATGCTTCAGCTTCCGTTTACCACAACTGATGTGTGAGTTGATGAATATTTAAAATGTGAATAAAAGCCTAAATTCAATCTGTTCATCATATAAAGTGATCGTGTCTCTTCATAAAATTAACAAAATTACTAAAAATGAAAATAAATAAAAAATGAATTAATAATTTTAATAAAAACTATAATAATAAATGACACTGCTTCTGTTTTAACATGAAAGAATGTGAGGTAAGATGTAGCTAAACATTTAATATTTGATATCCAATAATATCCATGCAAGAATTGAAAATAGCCTCTCATTCACGTAATTCATTTTATGCAATTTATAATTGAATGAGAGACGAGACATATTAGGCATATCAAATATTATAAAATATAAATTATAAAATGCAAAATATTATTTGCAAATAGTTAAAGTGCATTACTTTGCAACAGATTCTAGTTCATGTACTACTATTTTCCTTTAATCCCTTTAAATGTCTTATTTCTTTTATTCTTTAAGGATCATTACATTTGTGAAAGCATCTCCCTCAACTCCCCCAAAAATCCAGCAACTGTTCAATTATGGTTATGGTCAATTTTTAACGTACCAGCAATATGCATCTCCATTTCCTGTCTGAGGAGTTGATGCAGATCTCTCTTCCTGTCTGCTGTCTCACACTCCTGTTCTGCTCTGCCTCCATCAGCCACCTACACCACAACACACACACACACACACACACTAGACATCAACTCTACCAGTATTAAATATTTCACATGAAACACCATCAGATATGCAGTTGATTGATTAGATTGAATTTTTTTCTCACAGATGTGTCCATGTTCTTGTGGCGAGCAGCTCTGAACTGAAGCTCAGTGTGTGTGTGTGTGTGTGTGTGTGTGTGTGTGTGTGTGTGTGTGGTTATGTTTCACTCTCTTGAAATATTCATTACTCGAGTGTTCACTTTCACCTGTCTGTGTGG
>RJVU01047220.1:4300036-4316114 GCA_003731715.1 Anabarilius grahami | reverse complement strand
TTTAGTTCAAGTTAATTAATTTTGTTGTGTTTTTGTTATTTAAAAAATATTGTTAATATTAATATAAATAATTATAATTTATAATATATTTGTAATGTTTAATATCAATATTTCTATTTAGCTTTAATTACATTTTTTGTAATTTTAGTACATCAACTGCAGCATCAAGCAGCATTTCTAAGTTTTTTTTTTAATTTCTAATATCTAATTTGTTTTTCATATGATTTATTTATTTATCTATGTGTTCTGTATGTGGGCGTCTGTACCGTCCAGTTGTCCGCTGCCCTCTCTCTGGTTTGTGAAAACTGGGTGCAGTTTCTACAGAACAGAATAAGGAACAGATATTCAGAATTGATTGAACAATAACCCATGCAGTACTATTGCCAGTCATTATGATTTGCTGTGTTTCCTCACCACAAGGGGACTGCTCTTTTTCTTGTCGGAGGTCTGGTCAGAGCTCTCGTCAGAGAAATCCTTCAGCAGCGGCATGCTGTTCATGGGAAGGTGCATCGCCTTTGGAGGACCAGCTGTCAGACGAAAGATGACAAACGTTATAAACATGAATATAAGTCCCACTCTTTCATTTAAATATTTAAGAAAAGTTTGAGCCCTTTTTTTAATGAGAACTGGGATTTATAGGCCCTGAATAATATGCATGAATTTGATTCTTCTGTAAATGAATAGCATATAAAGCAATCTGTGTGTGATGTTAAAGGTGCAGCCCTGCTCTGTCGCACCTGACATCTTTCGGGTCAGCTCGGTCTTCAGCTTCTCTTGGCCACTTGTCAGAGCACTGATGTGCTCCTTCTGACCCCAGACGAGGTAAGCGGTCAGCCCCTGACCCGCCAGGAGAAGACAGGCCAGAACCGTCAGTCCGGTCACCTTCAGTGCCTTTGCATTGGAGTTCCTGCAGGACAACAGAAACACCATTAGACATCTCAACGCTTCAGGGGAGTTTCCACGCTGAAGGTCACCGCGGTGGGTGTTCATCTGTAATAACACGACTGTCTGTCCAGCGCAAAAAGTGCATCCCCCTTCAAGTGAATTGGAATATTTCTATGATTCATGTTCCTGTTTTGAATTGTTTAAGATCCTGGGAATTTTTTTGTGGTTAATTATCTTTTAATTTGATTCAAATTCAGGGATTTTTCACAAAAACAAATCCTGCTTCTATTTTCAGATGATTTATTTTTAAATAATCCCCTTTCGTAAGTCACTTCTTTAGATAACAGCGTCTGCTAAATGAATATATAGTCAAACCAAAATGTGTTCAGACACCTTGAACATTTCATTCATGTTTATTCACTATAGTTTAAAAAATGGTAATACAATATGAGAAGATCTCGGAGTTAAACTGTGTCTGAAAAAAATGTATCTTAATTATGTCAGATAACAAAGTGTCTGAATTTTTATCAATTTTACTGGTAGTCCACTTTATGAAGAATTTTTGGGTATAATACGTCAGTTTACTTTATTTTGCTATCCTCACTTACATAAATGAACTATAGTGTCCTGCACCCACTAGTAAAAATATCAAAAATGTCTGAATAATTTTTGGTTTGACTGTAAATGTAATGGTTTAAATTCTTAACTAAAGATAAGGTTGACTGGTTCAGGTTTTCAAGAAAACTGAGAACATCTCATGAATGTCCAATGCAGGTTTATTGTAGTTAGCCAGAACTCAAATTAAAACAATTTAAAAAAAAAAAACACACACTAATATTTTAGTTACTTGAAATAAAATATAACAAACGTAAACTTTTTATTTTGTATAGTTGCCAAGGCAACATTTCTATTTTTTACTTGATGAAAAATAACTAAAACTGAAACAAAAGTTAATAAAAATAGACATCATTTTAAAAATAACTAATATACATATAAATAATTTAAAATTAGGCCTATATATAAAATTACAAAAATGAGCTACTGCTAAAACTGCTAATTGAAATGTAAGGGAATATTTGATATGATTTGATTGTGTATTTTATGTGCTTTTTAAATTACACTTAATTCTTGTAAAATTATTACATTCAGTTTTACTATGTCAAATTAATTGAGACTGGAATATTTGTAGTTTTAAAAATGAATTTGTCACACCACAGTACTATTTAAATTAAGGCAAAAGGGGTATTAAAACAATACAGCTACTAAATTATAGAGTTCTCTTAAAACATTCATAAAATTTCATCAAAAAAGAAAATACTGAATCTTTGTCAACAGCTCATTTATATGTAAAGTCTATATGATCGTTATGTATTAAATCTTAATTAAAAAGAACAACAATGTATCACTTTGTTCAAAACTTGTCCTGTATTTAATATAAACAACCAATCAATAGCGGCAGCGCGTGTGACGTCACATGTATCGAGGTAGAATTTGAGTTCCATCTTTCTGATTTCGCCTCTTTTTGGAATTTTACAGTAAATAACCCAAGTAAGATATGTACTAAAATGAGTTTATTGAAATAATTAATTAAAATAATAATTATTCAATAATTAAAATTAAATAATTAATGTTTTATTTACACGCACAATACTGTTCTGCACACGGAGCATTTCAAAGCATGCATTCTTATCCTCACAAATGCTATATTCAAATTTATTTCATGCATTTATGCAATGTAATAATTATTATACTGATTATTTTATTATGTTCCAACAATCAAACAAGCAAACAAAACAAACAAACAAACCGAACAAACAAACAAAATAAAATAAAAATAATTAAAAAAAATAAGTACGCAGATGATTTACCGAGTTGGTCCGCGGCTCAGCACGGTCTCCTCGCTCGGCACGCGCTGAATAAGCGACTCGTTTTGATGCTCGTCCATCACTGGTGTTTCTGTGTGAGTGAGCGTGTGTGTGTTTATTCCTTTTGACACCGAATGAATGTCACTGTGCCTTCCAGAAGTTTTTATGCACCACCGAAACCCGCTTTTCAGGATGTCCGTGCCGGAAAGCCCCTGATTCTACAGATGTGAACCTGAACCTGAACCTGATTCGGTTCTCCACACGGGCATCTTCACATCTGAAATGTGATTGGCTGATGAGAAGAGCGTCATTAGTTGATGGAGAGACTGAAACTTCAACTAATGTGACCATGAGAAAGTGCTTCATAAAAACATATCAGTGAACATAAATATTAAAGGATCCTAATTCATTTTTGAGCATAACGATCAAATATTTCAGAGAGGGATCCATAGGGTGACAATTTCTAATAACTCTCATTAATAAGTCTCATTAATAAGTCTCATTAATAAATTAAATCACTTTAAAGGTTATGTTTAGATATTTTGCATTCAGGACCATATGTGAAATATATGCATCAAAGCGTGACATTCAAAGTGAATGCATCAAAGTGTGAAATTTATATCTTCCTGTCTTGTATACTTAGCCTTTTTAAATGCACATTGATATATACATTAAGACTTACATAATGTAATGTTTTATGCAGAATGCATAATGATTAAAGTTAAGTAATGCAAGTTGTTTTAAAGTTTTATAACAGTCATTGCAGAGCTGTAAAATTTATGGTGAAATAAAAACATAAACATGGTAAAATATGAGTGAATTAGTGCAGGTTCTGCCAAGATACAACTGATTCACATGTCCAGTTTCTCTGATTGGACACCGCAGAACAAAACATTATGACATACAACATTCCTTTTGCAGAACATTTTTCCTAAAACACAGAACTGAGAAAATAAAGAATCAAGTCCGCAAAATCCAACATCCTTTCCACCTAAAACATCAAACATGAAGTGAAATCAGACAGTATGATCTGCAAACTAAAACTAAAAATGTATTTATCAGAAATGTGATGTGTTGTGTCTTACAAAAAATGGCATTCCACTGACATTATTGCAAATGATTTTCTGTTGATCCAGTCAGTTTCCAATTACTTACACTGACAAACAAAATAACTTCTTTGACTATATATACATTTTTTAGGTTGCATGAACCTTTACAGAGGTATGAAGATTATATTTGCAATGTTATGAAATCAAACTTGAGTGTATACGTCAAAAAATAAACTTCCCTTTAAAAAGGAGAAGCTTTCTAAGTTCTATAGTTCTTTAAAGTCACCATGAAATCAAATCTGACAATTTCAATTTTTTTTATAGAATATTGCAGTATTTATTATAAATTTGATCTGTGCACATCAATTTTTTTTATTATTCATGTGTCCTCGTAATCTTTAATCAAAATATCTTCCCCTCCCTCTTGCAGCAACATCTCAAACTACAACCATCCAATCAATTCCCCATGGACAAAATCAAGTCCCGCCCTTCATTTTTATCATGTTCCAGAAGCTGTTTCACTCTGAATTAGTGGCAGGTTTTCAATGTGACAACTTACCTCACATATATTGTGACCATTTTGACCACCTAAAACATCAAACATGAAGTGAAATCAGACAGTATGATCTGCAAACTAAAACTAAAAATGTATTTATCAGAAATGTGATGTGTTGTGTCTTACAAAAAATGGCATTCCGAATAAGAACAACTAACATTATTGCAAATTATTTTCTGTTGCTGTTGGTAAAAATAATCACTGAAAGTGATTTCCAAGCTGATTTCCATTTTTTTTTTTGACACATTTCAGTCAAACCTCAGTTTGAGGATTACTAGGAAAGCAGACCATAAGAAGGCTGATGCATATATATGCCATATATCAAATGAAATATACATCAATATACACATGAATAATATAAAAAATATTTTACAAAAATATTTTACAAAAATATTTTACAAAAATATTTTACAAAAATATTTTTCAAAAAAAATATCTACTTCATTAATATATTTTTTTCACAAATGGAGATGTCAGATATAGGGACACACATATAGTAAACATAAACAACAAAATGTCAAAAGATTTGCAAAAGATTTTGTCTTGTTTCAAGGAAGCAGAGGAAGACAATGACATCTGCATAAAATACTTTCACTTTTATTTTTGATTAATTAGAATATAAATCAAACTTTACAGCTATTGAGAACTGGTTCAACTCTTAATCACTTTTCCAGTTCAATAGGTTTAAGAACCACACTGTAAAAAAAGAATTGTTGGTTGAACTTAAAAATAAGTTACCTTTTGAGTTCATTGAAACTAAAAATTTGAGTTAGTACAATGAAGGCGGTTGGTTTAATCAACAGAAACTCAAAATATTATGTTTTCTGAACCACATTAATTATCTAAGTTGATTTGACAAAAGAAAAAATGTTGTTATAACAAATCAGGAAAATATTTTCTTTACAGTGCAACTGTTCAAATATGATTAAATACATACTAATAACTGATGTTTTTTTCCATGAATGAGATCATATTCAGTTCATATTTATTATAAATGAGGAACAAAATTTGCTGAGGTTACAAGACAGTTAGAGACTGAATTGAGGATTACTAGGAGAGCAGACCATAAGAAGGCTGATGCATATATATGCCATATATCAAATGAAATATACATCAATATACACATGAATAATATACAAAAATATTTTTCAAAAAAAATATCTACTTCATTAATATATTTTTTTCACAAATGGAGATGTCAGATATAGGGACACACATATAGTAAACATAAACAACAAAATGTCAAAAGATTTGCAAAAGATTTTGTCTTGTTTCAAGGAAGCAGAGGAAGACAATGACATCTGCATAAAATACTTTCACTTTTATTTTTGATTAATTAGAATATAAATCAAACTTTACAGCTATTGAGAACTGGTTCAACTCTTAATCACTTTTCCAGTTCAATAAGTTTAAGAACCACACTGTAAAAAAAGAATTGTTGGTTGAACTTAAAAATGAGTTCATTGAAACAAAAAATTTGAGTTAGTACAATGAAGGCGGTTGGTTTAATCAACAGAAACTCAAAATATTATGTTTTCTGAACCACATTAATTATCTAAGTTGATTTGACAAAATAAAAAAATTTGTTATAACAAATCAGGAAAATATTTTCTTTACAGTGCAACTGTTCAAATATTATTAAATACATACTAATAACTGATGTTTTTTTCCATGAATGAGATCATATTCAGTTCATATTTATTATAAATGAGGAACAAAATTTGCTGAGGTTACAAGACTAGAGACTGAATTCAGAAGAACCCAACAAGTAATACTTTTAATACTTTTAAAGACAACTGAAAAGCTCTTAAACACAAAGTAATCAAAGCGTGTTCTGTAATTGTTGCAAACGTTTCTGCTGTTAAACTGTAAAAACATACTAAACAAACACAGTTATTCTCCCTCACATAATAATCTTTCTCTTTCAGTCATGCAACAGCAGAGATATATATAAATCTGTCAGTCGTATCTTCTCATTTCTTTCACATTTACTGTGAATCATATGTCATCATAACCGCAGTGATGAAGATTCTAAACAGGGTCCTTCCTTCACTTTCCTCAGATCCTCATATATTCAGAAAAGGGAATCAACAGCCTGAACTTTCCCTCGTCACTTCCTGTTCTGTTCTTCCTCATCAGTGTCTGATCCAGTCAGTGTCCAATTACTTACACTGACAAACAAAATAACTTCTTTGACTATATATACGCTTTTTAGGTTGCATGAACCTTTACAGAGGTATGAAGATTATATTTGCAATGTTATGAAATCAAACTTGAGTGTATTCGTCAAAAAATAAACTTCCCTTTAAAAAGGAGAAGCTTTTTATAGCTCTTTAAAGTCACCATGAAATCAAATCTGACAATTTCTATTTTTTTATGGAATATTGCAGTATTTATTATAAATTTTATCTGTGCACATCATTTTTTTTTTATTATTCATGTGTCCTCGTAATCTTTAATCAAAATATCTTCCCCTCCCTCTTGCAGCAACATCTCAAACTACAACCATCCAATCAATTCCCCATGGACAAAATCAAGTCCCGCCCTACATTTTTATCATGTTCCAGAAGCTGTTTCACTCTGAATTAGTGGCAGGTTTTCAATGTGACAACTTACCCCACAGATATTGTGACCATTTTGTCTAAAATGAACTTTATATTTGTAAGGGGCAGTAACAGTAAACATGTTCAAGCTCCCCAAGTCTATATGTTAAACTGACCCTGATAAATATTAACTGTAAAAAGTATAACTACTCATTTAGAGACTAATTAAGTTTATATTAATGTAGATAAGCTACATTTAACCATAAATTAAATCCACTGTCAATTAACTATACATTTTATTTCATATTAATATTTTTGTTATGGTCTGGGCATCACATGGTCTGCATAACATTAACATTGGGTAAACATTTTAACTAATGGATATCACCAAACCTTTCCCAGTAAAGACAAATGTTTTGTAAGACTGTCCTCCAAAAAAAAACGACCCTATAGGTCGTTTTTTAAGCACCATATTACGACCTATATTTACGTTTTGAAGTCATGCGCCCTCTAGTGGTCATAAAAATAATGACAGTGTCGTGTTACGTCTGTCGTCATGAAATGACGTATGACTGTCATTACCAATCAAAATGAGTGTTTATTTAAATGCAATGGGTCTCATTCATGAAACACGAGCAGAACGAATTTTTGTGTAAATCGTGTGTAAAGTGGTTCTGGCGTAAATTTTCGGATTCATTAAATGTTCGTATTTTCCAAATGTTAGTTGGTACGAAAGAAATCTACACCTGCTCCCAGCCACGCGTAAATCACTATTTAACATCCGAACGTTTTGCTCATTAATAAGGCTGCATTTTAATTCACCTTAATAAGGTACATATACACAGCATTTTGAAAAAATATTATATATATTAATTACATACGTTTTTTCTTTTTACTTTTGTTGTGAGAGCCAGTAATAAGCTGCGTTCTCGTCACCTCGTATTTACCGCTATCTTGAAATGACAACACGTGACGTTATATTCGGAGCTGTTCACGTCCTTTTGGTCCCTGGACTGGGAATTATGCGTTTCCATGGCACCACTATCAACGCCTAATAAATCAATCTACAGCGGTCAGGTGGTAGAATCTCGTAACTACAGGAATTACGAGGCCGCGTGAACGCACCTATATACTATAGCATCTGCAAACGGAGCACTTTAATCAAATAATTAGTTGATTTCAATAGGGCTGGGCAAACTAATGGCCCCTTAATTGTTATGAAAATTGTTTCCTATAAAATGGCCAAAATCCTTCGTTTGGTGTCATAATATGATGCCCATATATAGTTGTCGGTCGGATTTAATGGGCGGGATTTATGGTAATTGAGAATGAGCGTGCACGCGCGTCCCATTTACGACGGATTGGAATTCATTAGGTCATTCATTGAAACATTGGGTCTCATTCATGAAACATTCGTAAATATATGAGTAAATATGTGAGTGATTTGCGCGTAAAGAGTCCTTCCCGAAAACTCTTCTCCTGATTCACAAATACTTCGTAAACGTCAGAAGTGATAGTGAAATGTGTGTGTGTGTTAATGAATTCCAATCCGTCGTAAATGGGACGCGCGTGCACGCTCATTCTCAATTACCATAAATCCCGCCCATTAAATCCGACTGACAACTATATATGGGCATCATATTATGACACCAAACGAAGGATTTTGGCCATTTTATAGGAAACAATTTTCATAACAATTAAGGGGCCATTAGTTTGCCCAGCCCTATTGAAATCAACTAATTATTTGATTAAAGTGCTCCGTTTGCAGATGCTATATATAGGTGCGTTCACGCGGCCTCGTAATTCCTGTAGTTACGAGATTCTACCACCTGACCGCTGTAGATTGATTTATTAGGCGTTGATAGTGGTGCCATGGAAACGCATAATTCCCAGTCCAAGGACCAAAAGGACGTGAACAGCTCCGAATATAACGTCACGTGTTGTCATTTCAAGATAGCGGTAAATACGAGGTGACGAGAACGCAGCTTATTACTGGCTCTCACAACAAAAGTAAAAAGAAAAAACGTATGTAATTAATATATATAATATTTTTTCAAAATGCTGTGTATATGTACCTTATTAAGGTGAATTAAAATGCAGCCTTATTAATGAGCAAAACGTTCGGATGTTAAACGCACTATTTACGCGTGGCTGGGAGCAGGTGTAGATTTCTTTCGTACCAACTAACATTTGGAAAATACGAACATTTTAATGAATCCGAAAATTTACGCCAGAACCACTTTACACACGATTTACACAAAAATTCGTTCTGCTCGTGTTTCATGAATGAGACCCATTGTGTGGATGTTTTACACCATTTCTCCTTTTTCCATTTACCAAAATTACACTTTATTAATGACTACACCCACCCCACCCCTGAACCTAACCTTAGTGATTTATAGTGCATTTACACTTTATGAGCACATGTGTTCCCTGGGATCGAACCCAAGATCGCATGATCACATGATTGCATATTGTTATTGCAATGCTCTACCAGTTGAGCTACGCGAAACCTGAAAAATGACGCAGATAAAAGGGAACAATGCATTAAAATGAAAGCAAATGCTCGTATGGGTCGTATTTGATGAATTCAAATGAAAGTGTATTGTTGTCGATAGGGGCGCCACTTTAGTAAACGCTCCTATGAGTCGTATTTCAGGGAAGTGACAAACGACCTATATTGTCGTATTGGTTGGAGAACATGTTGGTTCTGAAATGTTATGTTTAAATATACAAATGTGGCATTATCTAATTAAATATTAACTAATTTACAAAAAGTCCAGAACAGAAATCTGAGCACTGGATGAAGCCAGGTTCAAAATTCTTGTTTCATTTTGTTACACATTAGAGTTTTGCATGAGATTTTGGATCCTTTCGAATATGAATATGAATAAAACGGTAAAGTTTGATGTAAAACAATGTTTTTGCCTGTAGTGTCTTACCTTAAATTGATAGTTCATGCAAAAATGAAAATTCTATCATTAATTATACCACCTCATGTCGTTCCAAACCTGTAAGACTTTCATTCACCTTCAGAACACAAATTAAGATATTTTTAATGAAATCTAAGAGCTTTCTGTCCTTCCATAGACAGCTACGCAACTACCACTTTGACACTTCAAAAAGTTCATAAAGAGATTGTAAAACTAATCCATATTAGATTAATCCATAATCCAATTGAGTGGTTTAGTTCAAATTTTCTGAAGAGACTCGATCGTTTTATATGATGAACCGATTGAATTTAGGCTTTTATTCACATATAACCATTGATCTACGAACATAAACAGAAGCGCAACTGAATCTGCTTGATGCACAAGAACAAAACTCTTGCGGAAGTAACTCCTCTTGCTGCGTAACACGAGAATGAACCTCATTGGTTCTTGCTGAAGCTCAAACGTGCTGCGTAACACGAGAATGAACCTGGTTGGTTCTTGCTGAAGCTCAAGCGTGCTGCGTAACACGAGAATGAACCTGGTTGGTTCTTGCTGAAGCTCAAGCGTGCTGCGTAACACGAGAATGAACCTGGTTGGTTCTTGCTGAAGCTCAAACGTGCTGCGTAACACGAGAATGAACCTGGTTGGTTCTTGCTGAAGCTCAAACGTGCTGCGTAACACAAGAATGAACCTCATTGGTTCTTGCAGAAGCTCAAACGTGCTGCGTAACACGAGAATGAACCTCATTGGTTCTTGCAGAAGCTCAAGCGTGCTGCGTAACACGAGAATGAACCTCACTGGTTCTTGCTGAAGCTCAAGAGTGCTGCGTAACACGAGAATGAACCTCACTGGTTCTTGCTGAAGCTCAAGCGTGGTGCGTAACACGAGAATGAACCTCACTGGTTCTTGCTGAAGCTCAAGAGTGCCGCGTAACACGAGAATGAACCTCACTGGTTCTTGCTGAAGCTCAAGAGTGCCGCGTAACACGAGAATGAACCTCATTGGTTCTTGCTGAAGCTCAAGCGTGCTGCGTAACACGAGAATTAACCTCATTGGTTCTTGCAGAAGCTCAAGAGTGCCGCGTAACACGAGAATGAACCTCATTGGTTCTTGCTGAAGCTCAAGCGTGCCGCGTAACACGAGAATTAACCTCATTGGTTCTTGCAGAAGCTCAAGAGTGCCGCGTAACACGAGAATTAACCTCACTGGTTCTTGCTGAAGCTCAAACGTGCTGCGTAACACCAGAATGAACCTCATTGGTTCTTGCAGAAGCTCAAGAGTGCTGCGTAACACAAGAATGAACCTCACTGGTTCTTGCTGAAGCTCAAACGTGCTGCGTAACACCAGAATGAACCTCAATGGTTCCCGCACGTCATGCTTGAGCTTCCGTTTACCACAACTGAGTGAGCTGATGAATGTTTATATGTGAATAAAAGCCTAAATTAAATCTGTTCATCATATAAAGCGATCGAGTCTACTCTAAACCGTTCAATTCATATAGATTAATTTTACGATCTCTTTATGATCTTTTTCAAGCGTTATAGCTGTCTAAGTTGTGTAGCTGTCTATGGAGGGACAGAAAGCTCTCAGATTTCATCAGTAAGATTTTCATTTGTGTTCCGAAAATGAATGAAAGTCTTACGGGTGGAAATGAGTAAATGATGACACAGTTTTTGGCTGAACTATCCCTTTAAATGATGCATGTATAAAGGTCCCATAGGCGTATCACACGTGATTTTCAAAACTCACAATTTTGTAAACTGTTTTATGGAGTATAATGAATGTTTTTGGAAAGATGTTTTGTCAGCTGAACATCAATCCATTGAACGCACTGCACTTCTATCACTCACAGCCTCGGTTTCATTCCTGCCAAAAATGAAACATGATTCTACCTCACTAAGGTCTGATAGTTTTGTTTGGTACCAGATTGTATTATCGCTCTCTGACCGTTAGTCGTCGCTCTATAACCCGGTAATTACACAGTGCGTGTGTGTATCTCTGTGTGTGTGTCGCCCTCTATCGCCGATTGCTTGTAAAGCGTCAGTTCAGCGCACATGTGTTTCACTCAGCTGGTGTCTCACTGCGTGCGCACAAACCGCGCGAGACGCACGCCGGAGGACAACCGGACCGCCGAATTTACCGGAATACCGTTAAAACAGCATCACTGGATGAGCGTTTCTCGGGATGAGCGCTGAAGGAGTGACGCAGGCCACGCGCTCGGACAGACAAGACGCGCGTCCGGACGCGTTCAAGAATCAGGTGAGTGAAAATCTGCTGCACGTTCTGACTAAACAACGAGCTTATATAAAGACACAGAGTTCATAGATTTTTCTGCGCATTTGACACTGTACTGTGCCAGTGGTGGGTTCAGATGCCCAAAAGCCACCGCACCTGTTGTTAGTGCATGAATCAGTGTTCAGGATGTTTACAGACATATTTAGTATGCGGTTCAGTGTTTTGCTCAGTGTGTGTGTGTGTTTAGCTGGCGTTTTGGGGATTTTCAGTGGATATATAAAGTCAGTTCCCCTTGTGTAGTGTAACTCTGGACCCTCTGTATGTGTGAAGATGATGTATTTCAGCTGTGGTAAATCAGGGTTTATTTGATGTTTTACTGTACATCTTTAGCATTCGTGTGGCTTAAAGCAGTTCTGATTAAATAACTCATCACATGATGGGCAAATTGCTTTATTGGGGTTAATTGAGCTGTGTGTGAAACCTGATTGACTGCACGAGCCCACAGTCACATGACAGTCATGTATGTTGATGTTTTCAAGAAAAATTTAAATGGAAAAAAAAATACATCTCATAAACCAAAAGATCTTGTTATGATATGTTGTACAAGCCTCATCGGTGTTATAAAGATCAGTGATTGTACAGTTAAATGTCTTCAGCATTGCATAGTTTTTGATTTTTGTTTTTAATTTTGAGTGCATTGAATCTTTGCAGTCTGTAAACACTCAAAAATCAAACTCATGCCCCAGTTTGATGTCATTTGTAAGGCTTCCGGTAAAAAATCCATTGTGTACAGGTTTGTGTACAGGTTTGTCTAGACTTGAGAGGGCTGAAAGGGAGTTTGAAGAGCTCCTCACTGTTTGAAAGCCTCTTGAATCAGCTGATTTAAATCTATTCATATCAGCAGGTTTGTGTAAGGGTGAAATTCCTGGGTATGGTTCGGTTGAGCAGTTAGCGGTTGGTTAGGGTTTGGCTTTAGTAAATATCAAAAACCTTTGAGCCTGGATCTACTGTGTGTGTGTGTACCTGTTTATATGATTTACGAGGACACAAATTTGTATAACGACATGGTTATTACACTGTTATTACAATGTAAACAAGGTTTATGAGGACATTTCCTGAGTCCTAATTAAAATGGCTTAAAAACATGCTAAGAAATGTTTTATTAAAAATGTAAAAATGCAGAAAGTTTTCTGTGATGGGAAGGGAGATAGAATATACAGTATAAAAATCGTTATGCCTATGAAATGTCTTCATAATGATGGGTGCAACAACATGAGTGTGTGTGTGTGTGTTTGCACGTGACCCATGAACTCCATCCACTTCACAGCTGTCGTGTAGCGTAAAGTTTATTTTTAGCTGAACTGACGCCTGTTGTGTCTTTCCCTGCTTTTTTGTGGGTCTTTAGAGCTGATGTGAGGGGTTTATTGGGTGATTTGTCTTTTAAGAGTAAGAAAGTCTTGATTGATTGTGTTTCCAGTGTCAGAAAGATTGCCTAAATCAGATCAGATATTTTCCTGTAGGGCTGCATGATTAATTGAAATAAAAAATATTGTGAAAAATTAAGGCTGTAATTTTACAGTTGTAATGTAAAAGAAAATCACTATTATATTATTTTTCTTAATTGCATCCGACTGTCTGTACAAAGAATCACATGATCACTAACACAGAAATAGTGTGCACTGAAATGTATTTCATAACATTATTTTTGTTTTGAATTATTTAAACACATATAGTCTTTCCTTTTATTTGATTTGTTTATTTTACAGTGAAATTTTACCATTTTTATTATTATTATTATTATGGCTACAATAACTTATTATTATTATAGCCATATTGATAATAAAAGCAAAGCAAACCTGAAATTGATTTTCAAATCCCACATTAAATAACAGTTTTTATCAGAGAAATTGCAATTAGATTTTCCCCTAAATTGTGCAGCCCTACTTTTCTGTATTAAAATGCACAAAAACCCATTTAAAACTGACTGCAGTGTGCAAATTAGGCATCATTTGTATTAAATTACACAATTTTAAAGGGTTGGTTATTTAATGAATGACTTTGTTACGTGTAAATCATTATTGTTTTGTCTCCTCTTTATGATAGTGTCCCATAAAACAAACGTGTTTGTGTATTTGTTTATGAAGTTCTGATTTCTCATCTTTATATCTGAACTTTGAGATGGAGATTCAGTGAATCAGGATTATGATCGTCCTGCAGATCGTGAGCTTCTTTAATCCTTTAAATCACTACTGCATAATAAGTTACCATCTGTGTAGAAATACAAACACTGGCATTTGTCAGGACATTATACAACCCGTTTATTTATTTTGTCCTGAGGAGAGGCAGGTTGGCAGCTGTCGTTTGGCAGAGAGTGATGGATTGTGGGTAATTTGACTCTGAAATCTTCATCTGTTCAGTGGGGTCTCATTATGGATGTTGTCATCACTCAAACTGTTTGCCCTCAAGGTGAGCAGAAGGAACCCAAACACACACACACACACAAATATAATAATAATACATTTTATTTATATAGCACCTTTCAGACATAAAATAGAGTTCAAAGTGCTTTACATAATCAAAATTTCACAGAGGGCTTCAAAAAGTCTGCGGCTGCCAATTAATTGAGCATCTTTCTGATTTAATACAGTTTTTTGTTCATGCAAACAAACTGAATGAAAGGTTAATTTGAGTATTTTGAGCATCATTGGAACACATTTACTTACATTTGATTAGTCATATAGTAATATGGTACCGACATTATTCAAATTCCTAAAACTTTGCTTATTTCTTGGTTTATACAAAAAAATCGATGTTCATTATACAGTATGAGCTCAGAGAGAGATTTCTTTTCATTGTTGTTTTGCGTCCTTTTGAATTGAAATTTGAATTTTTTTCAGTTTTTAATTGGAAAATGTGTTCACTTATGGCGGTTTAGATCATGTATTTGCATATTTTTGGCATGAAGTAAACACTATATAGTATGCACTATACTCTTCCTCAGTATTTCTGTCTTGTTTCCAGTACAAATATCTAAACATTCTTAAATCAAGATGCATTTAATTGAGAAGCAGAATAACTTCAGATATTGAATCTTGTTTTCTGAAAAATGCATCAAAATAAAGTGAGTTTTTGCTTTAAAAAATATCTGCCAATGGGGTCAGAAAATTAAACTTAATTCAAAGGTAAAACATTTTTTTTCTTACCCCATTGACAAATATTTGTTCTTGTTTTAAACATAAACTCATTTAATTTGTATCACTTTTCCAAGACAAAAGCACAGGTCAGGTCTGTGTAATGTGTTCTTGTAGCGGAGCGGCACAGAACAGACATTAATCAATCTGTCGGGCATGTGGAGAGAGAGGAAGTGAAGGAGAGAGAATTATGGGAGATGTGTGTTGGAGGACAGCAGCTTCTGCAGAGCTCATTCATCATGCAGTGCCTTGTGGGATATGTGAGGTTACCGTGTGTTGTACGTCTCACATCGGAGAGCAGGGCGTTACACGCTCGCTTACACACGGACGGCTGATATCTCTCTTTCCGTCTGACTGACACATTTCCCTCTGATATATTCTAGTGAATCTGTTTCTGTTGTTATTGATGGTGTTTCTGTTTTGAAAATGATTTTGAATAGCTTTGATAAAAGCCTTTAAATACTGCACTAAATGGCTTGATAAGCCCAGTTCTCCTAATTGTGTTGACATATTTCCTCTTCAGACAGGAAGCTGGGCGGGACATTTCAGAGACTTAATAGAGACTTCTGAATATTGAGCAGCGTATACTGTACAGTACTGCCTAATGTTTTTTTTTAGAGCCATCAATATTTAGAGCTGCACAATGTGGGGGAAAAATACAATTTTTACATGTTAAATAAATAAATAAATAAAAGAAAGCTCAGGTTTGCTGTGCTTGTTTGTAGGGCTGCACAAATTGACCAAAGATTGTGATTTATTTATATCAATATGACTATGAAAAATAACAAAATAATAATAATTACTTTTATTAAACATATGTA
>RJVU01047220.1:4285690-4300029 GCA_003731715.1 Anabarilius grahami | reverse complement strand
CATATGTAAATATATTATATAATAATAAATAAAATATGTAATAATATTTAATGTGTATAAAATATTACAAAATGAAACTTTTGTAATTTTACTGTAAAATAAAAAACAATTGTTTAGGAAAAGTAATAGAAGTAAAATTACTTAATATTACTATATATGTAATATTAAGTAATACAATTACTTAAAGGGTTAGTTCACCCAAAAATGAAAATAATATCATTTATTACTCACCCTCATGCCGTTCCACACCCGTAAGACCTTCGTTTATCTTCGGAACACAAATTAAGATATTTTTGATGAAATCCGATGGCTCAGTGAGGCCTGCATAGGGAGCAATGACATTTCCTCTCTCAAGATCCATAAAGGTACTAAAAACATATTTAAATCAGTTCATGTGAGTACAGTGGTTCAATATTAATATTATAAAGTGACGAGAATATTTTTGGTGCGCCAAAAAAACTAAATAACGACATGTATAGTGATGGCCGATTTCAAAACACTGCTTCAGGAAGCTTCGGAGCATAATGAATCAGCGTGTCGAATCATGATTCGGATTGCGTGTCAAATGGCCAAACTGCTGAAATCACGTGACTTTGGCGCTCCGAACCTCTGATTCGACACAAAAGATTCATAACGCTCCGAAGCTTCCTGAAACAGTGTTTTGAAAACGGCCATCACTATATAAGTCGTTATTTTGTTTTTTTGGTGCACAAAAAATATTCCTGTCGCTTTATAATATTAATATTGAACCACTGTACTCGCACAAACTGATTTAAATGTTTTTAGTTCATTAATGGATCTTGAGAGAGGAAATGTCATTGCTCCCTATGCAGGCCTCACTGAGCCATCGGATTTTATCAAAAATATCTTAATTTGTGTTCCGAAGATGGTCTTACGGATGTAGAACGGCATGACGGTGAGTAATAAATGACATTATTTTCATTTTTTGGGTGAACTAACCCTTTAATATAACTATGTATTACTATATTAAAGTAAAATATTAATATTTATGGCTGTCTTAATTTGTTCATTTTCAAATGTTAAAGCATCAAGCTTTTATTAAAAGGTTAAAGCCCTTAAAGCGTCTCTTTTTTTTAGACAAATGTCGGTTTATAAGCACTTCTCATCATAAGGTTAGAAAGCTGGTTGGCGCGTTGTTTCCAAATGTACAGTAAAGCGACCCAAACACATGATTCGATTAATCTTGCAGCCCTATCATTATTTTTTTAATCCATTTTTCTTGAAGATAAAGACTGTAAAGTTGTTGTTGTTGTCATTGATGTGAGTTTGTATCTCTGTCATGAAGACCAAAATCCAGTTGAAACAAATCACTAAAGTAAAGAGAACCGATGTTGACAATTTGTTGATAACCGAGGGTTTCTTAGCTAAAGGGGTATATTGCAACAGAACCCAAGCCCCGCCCCTTATGAATATTCACATATCATTACCGTCACTTGCTGTAACAGTACATCACTGATGTTGTGTTTAGTCAGCGACACTACAGCCTGGAGTATGCAAAGTAATTTCAGAACCAACAGGTCAGAGGTCACCACACTTGAACTTTAGTAGTCAGCAAAAGACAAAAATTGGGACGAGGGCGGGTCAAACTGTCACTCACATGAGACTGACCAATAACAAACCACAATCATCCAATCAATTCCCTATGAGCAAAATCAAGCCCCGCCCTACTTTGTTTTGTTTTTTTTGTTCGAGAAGCAGTTTCACTCGGTTATACTTCACAGTAGGGCAGAAAAGACTATCACAAGTTCCGTTTCATGCCGACTTTAAATGTTTAAATGCTTCTAAAGGGAATATGAAGTGCACTTTTACACAAGACCGTGTCCTGCTCTCAGAGGTGTCAGAGACGACACTGTAGTTTTCGGGATCATGTTACATCATCTGACCCGTTACGAGCTCTCGGCCAATCCAGATGCAGGCTTGGAATCATATTTAGGTGAAAGGTCACAGGGCACAAGAATCATCTGCCGTCCAGCTCAAATCACCAGGCAGGGTGTGTGTGCCGATCTCATTACCCACGTGCCCCTGAGACACACATCTCTGCTGTAATTTAAAGAGCAGTCAGGTCAGTCGCTTCTCCTCACCGTATCGTCTTGATGGTCTCAGAGTGAGTTTCACGACCCCTGTTGAGGTTCCTCATGTAGTTCCTCTAATGAACAGTGCTATGTAATGAGCAGTGTTTTATTGTAACATGCAGTTTTTCAATTTAATTTAAGTTAAAATGTGTTTGTCATTTTTATTAGTTTTTGGTTTTTAATGTCTATGCACCTTTTAGTTTTTATTCATTATTTCAGTTTTAGTAATTTTATACATCGTTAAACTAAATAAAGATGAGAAAAGGTGCCTTGGCAGCTAGATGAATTTAAACGAGTTTTTTTTTTTTTTCTTTTCAGTTAATGTTTAATTCATTTCAAGTGACAAATGTATTTTTTTTTTTATGATTTTAGTTTTAGTTAGCTAAAATAACCCTGGTCGTGAAGCTTTTATTTCGTGTCATACCATAACTAACATCAGTGAGAATGAGAAATGAAAGATTTCCTGAAGATGTCATTGCTCAGAAGTTTCTCTTTCATAGCTCAGGATTTTCACTTATGTTTTAAATATCAACTTTGTCTCAAGTTCACTATGGTAGTATAAGACTAAAAGCTATAAACAATTTGCTCTCGGATGAATTTAATGAGAAACGTTTGATCTAGGACTGGACGATTATGGCCTAAAATCAAAACCTCGATTAATTGAACATTTAACATTTTACATTTTTGTTTTTTTGTTTTTTTTTGCCCTCATAGTTCACAGACAAGGTTTGTACTGTAAATTTGCTTGACTATTAAAGGTGGGGTATTTTTTCCTATTGAAAGATTGATCTGACATAACAGCGCACTTCCAGAAGTTATTTTATCTATGGTTCATAACATTTCTTACAGATTTCTGCTCGTTGTAAATCAGATAAAGATAAATGAGTACAGTACCAGTACGAGTGATTGCATGTGTGAATTAGTCATATTAACGTCTCTCTATTAATTGTGAAGCTGTGAGTTGTAAATTGTTCAAAAGTAGAAAAATATGCTATAATAAGTTTTGAGTTTCTAAGCTACTTTAGTGATAAATCACAGGACAGCGCTGACAACTAGTTTCTGCGTTCCTCTCTGTGCGTAATATCTTCATGTTTTGCGCTGCTGTTTGTATGTGTTCGTGCCACAATGCAGCTGCGCGAACACGGTAGCTCGATATAATCACATCCGATCGTCTAAAATCGCTTGAATGTCCAAACTGGCAAACCTTAAAACATATACAACTGACAAAGTTTAGTGAAGACTCGCGCGCCGTCTCTGTGTGTTGACTGGACGGGGCGGAGTCACGTGGCTACACACGCGGTAGTATGTTTTTAAGTGGGAAGTATTAACAGGATTAAAAAAAAAAACGAAATAACCGACATGGGAAAATTACGTCGATTAGAGGTTCTGAATTTCGATTACTTTTCGATTAATCGTCCAGTTTGATCTCAGATCTCTGACATTTGATTGCATAGAAACACCTGAGAAGCAGGAGACTGGAGCTCCAATTAGTTTTCAGTAATTGAAATAAAGTGGAAATAAAATTTAAAATATAAGTATTACATAACTTGCATAAAACAAGAAAAATCCTTAAACTGAAATAAGTTTGTTGAAATATTCATTATTAAATTATTATATTTATTTTAATAATAATTTAATAATAAATTAATAATATATGTATTATACAATTATTAAAACTGAAATAAAAATACATTATTTAGAAATATTTAAAAATGAACAAAAATGACAAGTACAATAAAATTACTAAAACTTGAAATCTAATTAAAATGAAAAAAAATATATATAAACAAGCTAATTCAAAATTAATTCTACACTCTAAAAAATGGGGTTGTTTTAACCCAGCGGCTGGGTTAAATGTTTGCCCAACCTGCTGGGTAGTTTTATTTAACCCAAATATTGTTTAAAAATGACTGTATTTCTTGCTTAAAATGAACCCAAAATATGTTGGAAATTAACATCTTATTAATATGTTTAATAAACAAACATTTATTAATACTTTTTTTGAATAATATTTAAACAATAAACATTTATTAAATTGCTTATTAATAAATGCTCATCTTTTTGATTATTATTGTTGCCTCTAGTAATTATGAGTCTGATTTTTAACCCAACTTTATTTTGGGTTCATTTTAAGCCGGACATATAGTAATTTGTAAACAATTGTTGGGTTAAATAAAACTACCCAGCAGGTTGGGCAAACATTTAACCCAACTGCTGGGTCAAAACAACCCAATCGCTGGGTTTGTCCATTTTCAACCCAACTTGGGTTGTTTTTAACCCAGCATTTTTTAGAGTGTATATATAAATAATACTAAAATAACTGGCATTTAATATACAGTAAAAGACTGAGATATTCAAGAGAACAATTTTTTTATGTAAGTTTTATACATATGTTGTATTTGTATTTCTGAGTGTGTGAGTATGAGAGTGTGTGTGTGTGACTGTTTCGTGAGTGTGTGTGTGTGTGTGTGTGTGTAACCAGTGTTGAGTTTCTGTCAGCTTATAAACCAAACACTCATTACCGTGTAGTTTTTGTAAGTCTGGAGCACATTGTTGTCGACTCAGCAGAGAAAAGCATGACGTGACCTGCTGATCCTCTCTGGAATAAAAGACTAGATGTTTCACTATTTCTGATTGGCTTTATATCACAACCGAGTGAGTTGTCTAAATAGGCAGTATTTGAAGACATCATAGGTGCTCCTTGATTTTTGCGAATTGCAAGAAAAACAAATAGGAGTCGATTTGACCCCCCAACACTAAAGTTGTACCCAGTTTTTAACACAACAGGAGTTAAATAATGGATGATCAATAAACACCTTCTCTCTTGCCAGCATGTTTGTTTGACCAGCTTAAAATTGCTCCCATTAGTTTAGTTTCGGTGCCACTGCTGTGGTACTGTAAGCGTGTTTAGGAAAGATTTGCACCAGTAATGGTTTGAAATTAAAGAGTCGTTCACTTCTAGGTCATTTTCCATCTCAGCGATTCAGTTTTCATCTCTAAATTGTGCCTACAAAGCCGTTCTTCAGCACAAACTCACAGCTCTTCGGCTCTTAACGAGGGTAAAATCAATCACGTACAGTCAACGCGTGTAATAAAGCGCAGCACTGCAGCGTCCGTCTCAGCGGGGCTCATTATCTCAGATTAAACAGCATGTCTCCGCTGAGGTCATTACTGAACCTCTGTGTTTAATGGGTCTCATACAGAAGTTCGTTATGAGGTTTCACTCACCAAAAGGGTTTGACCACAGACTTTTAAAAATGTGCTTGACTGAGTTCTTCAGTGGCTGTTTTATTGCATAGATATGTATGTACTGTATGTACACTGCTAAGTCTCTTCTGCTCACCAGGGCTGCATTTATTTGGTCAAAAATACAGTAAAACAGTAATATTGTGAAATATTATTACAATTTAAAATAACTGATTTCTATATATTTTAAAATGTAATTTATTCCTGTGATCAAAGCTGAATTTTCAGCATCATTACTCCTGTTTTCAGTGTCACATGATCCTTCAGAAATCATTCCAATATGCTGATTTGCTGCTCAAGAAACTTATCATTTCTTATTATGATTATTTCATTATTATTATTTTTATTTTTTAAGATTCTTTGGAGAAAGTTTAAAAGAACAGCAATAATCTGAAATCTTTAGTCACTTGTTTTGATCAATTAAATGCATCCTTGCTACTGCAAACATTAGAACGGTAGTGTCTACTCTATGTAATATCTGCAAATATTATATGTAAATAAAAAATAGTTCCCTAAATTTATAAAAGCAAATTTGCATTTTTATATGGTGCGCGTGAGTAGAGGGTTTAAAAGCAAAAATGTTAAAGCAAAATGCAAACCAAAATGCTTTTTTGTTAAAAAAACATATATATTCTAGTGATGCACTGAAATTAATTTTAATCCCAAAAATGCTGAAGTAATGCTTTCTATTTAAATTGCCTTTTCTTTCTCTTCTAGAGCATTTTCAGCTGAATATTTTGGTTGGCATACATTTTGCTGCCTCCCTAATGAATTCTTCAGCAGATGTGTGTTATTTGAGTTGTTTTAAAGTTGTACTGCTGTTCTAGGTGGAGGAACTTGCTAGTGGATTTTTTTTTAAAAAATTTTTTACTCAATTAAAAAGTGCTTCGTGGATAGTTACTTTATTTCTTTCTGGTGTTCTTGTGCATGTCAAGTCAAATTTAATTACATAGCGCTTTTCATAACACACATTGTTTCAAAGCAGCTTAAAAAATCATGGTGATAATGTTTATATCTTAATATCTTCATGCCTTATAGTCACATTTAGCAGATTAGAGCTGGATGATGATAATTCGATTTTGAGACTATACAAGCAATCAACCAGTTATGATTTGCTTGAGATTTACATTAAATTTATTAATGATGATAATATTTTTAGTGACAAGGCCATCTGTAGATTTGAGTGGTAGTACTTCTGTTGATCAATGAGACAAGCTTTTATCATCAAGTGATGTTGATGTCAAATAGCCAAATATTGGCAGATAAATTGTCCTGATAAACATATAAGTCATAATGGGTTTGATGATAAAGTAAATTTTATCACTTTAAACCAGTGGTTCCCAACCTTTTTTACACCAAGGCCCACCTCCTCTCCGAATCAATACGGCATGTAAACGTATAGTTTGTATTCATTAAAATGANTAACTTCATAAAAACATTTGTATTGTAGTGTTATTACTTTTCAACCCCATAACGAAGAAACTCAAGCAAAGTAAAAACGACTCCTGTATGTCACTGTAATGTCTTTACCTTCATTACAATCGTCATCCATCATACCCTTTTTAGCGACACTGGTTTTCTTTTTCCAACTGAGAGAGTTTTGAACCACCGTTCAGTCTGTATTTCACAGCAGCACGATGAGAAACAGCCTGGGCTGATCCGAAACAATCACAGAACACGTACGAGAGAGGTGGTGCCTTGTTTTAAATGTATTTTTTAATTAACTTAATTGAGCTTTTTTTAATGTAACGTATTAATAATTAAATCAATGAATTATATTAATATATTTAAATTAATTTTAAGTTATCTCGCAGCCCACCTGGGTGATCACTGAGGACCCCTAGTGGGCCTCGGCCCACAGGTTGAAAACCA
Organism: Anabarilius grahami; assembly: GCA_003731715.1. NCBI lineage: Eukaryota > Metazoa > Chordata > Actinopteri > Cypriniformes > Xenocyprididae > Anabarilius > Anabarilius grahami. The sequence goes on along the minus strand of RJVU01047220.1, from coordinate 4,292,818 downwards.
CTGCTTTAGATCATCCGTATCTTAAATGCACTACTGCTTTGAAGACACTGCAGATCTGATTGAGGTTGTTTTCTTTGATGGGCAGGTTTAGGGTTAAGGGATAGAATATACAGTTTGTACAGTAAATAAATCATGTCTATGGAAAGTCTTCATAAAACATGGAAACCCAGCATGCATGTGTTCATGTGTGTTTGTCACATGTGTCCTGACAGCTGCTGAATGATTTATGGGGTGGTTTGTGCTTGATGTCTGTCTGCTGTGGGATCAAACTCCATGTACAGTCTGTGATCTTGGCTCCTGGACTCATTAGTGTGTTTCCGTTCACTATTCCCTGAATAATATCTGTTTCATGACGGAGCAGGTCACGTATCATCACTACAGTCAGTGGAAAATCTGACCTGCATAACCCGCTGCGACATCAAACACGACCAAACTCGCTCCTGTGATCCAAATATCTATAGCGTGTTTCATGAGAACTTATCTTTCCGTGCGTGTTTGATTTTCTTCCAGCTTTTTTGATGCATTAATCAGGAAAACAGTCGTGCTGCTAATGAAAGTACGGCATCAACCATCACAGATCATTACAGATCACTGAATTAAAACGGCTCAAATGCTTTACTGCACTGCTGTAAAACTCAAGTTGAGTTACTTGATAGACTTTAAATATAAAATGTATAGATTCATAATACACATTTTACCTTTATTTATCATGTGGTGTTAGCCAGTGCAGGACTCACTGTGGTAAGATGCTTCAGAGTAGGGCTGGGCGATATGTATCGCATGCAATTGTCACGCGCATTTCCTCAGTAAAGCCGGTTCCCTGATTACCGCTCAATCGCCATCACCTGGTTTCAAATGGAGCGGCATTTAATAGACAGAGCCGTAGTTCACTGACAAGCTACGCAATATCGCGTTCATTATCGAAGGCGATTCATCTGCGATAATGAACGCGATATTGCGTAGCTTGTCAGTGATCTACGGTTCTGTCTATGAAATGGTGCTCCATTTGAAAGCAGGTGATGGTGATTTAGCGGTAATCAGGGAACCGGCTTTACTGACGAAATGCGCGTGACAATCGCATGCGATATATCGCCCAGCCCTACTTCAGAGTACATGCTAGTGTAATTTTACTGTATGTGGTTACTAGGGCATTGACAGGTGGTTGCTAGGAAGTCCTGAATGGAATACTATATTGCGTTTTGATTAGAGTGGTGCATGGATGACGTCAAAACCCGGAAGACTAATGAAGCCCTGGTTCCCTCGAGATTTTCCTATGGAGTTTTATAATGGGTTTTTCAATTTATGATTTTAATAAAGCCTGTGGTAAACATATCTTGACGATACTTGAACATTTGACTCTACAACATATACTGGACACACTTACACCCCAAACTGTCTTATCTAGTTATTTATTAGAAACATACGTTTTAAAAATAAACATAACTGCTTCAAAATTAGAGTTTTTGGTATGGTATGGGAAAGTTTCCGAAAATGTCCAATAAATCCTGGACAGTTTTAAAAAATCCTGGAAAGTTGCCAAAAATTCTGGAAAGTTTCTGGAAACTTTGCAACCCTAATCATAACCCAGCGGTACTTCAGCGGAATATGGTGACAACTGGCCCGGGTTGCAAAATGTATGACACAAAACCAACAAAATTTTATGTAAGCCGACGTATCATGACAGCACTCGGACCAAAGCAAATTAGAGACAGACACTTCCACATCATAGATGGAGAACAGTGATCGAAGCATTTTGGAGCCCACCACCACAAACAAGAAATGTTGATAATAAATAATATTATTAGACTGGCACATCGGCCTAATAAATGTATGTAACAGACTGTAATAAAGTTATGGTTTATTTGTGGAAAAATGTAACTTATGCAGAGTTACAGCAAATTAGCACAATAGTCGCTGAGTTGGTATATTTACAGATTGATCAGTAATTCTGCAAAATGACTGTTTTCTCAAATAAAGCTTAACATATGCTGGTGGCCAGTAAAATCGGTTGGCACATGACCTATTAGATTTGAAATAACTAAGCAAACAATTTTAGCAGTAAAGCTTTAGCTTCTTGGTTGATGCTGTCATCCAGGGGAATCGCTTGTATTTGCTGGAGTTGAGATGCTTTAAAAAGCTTTGGCTTTCTGCACCAAATTAAGCTCTGGTGTAGGTCTTCCTTTGCTGATTAAATCAAATTTTTCATTGAAAGTTAATCTTGAAAATGCTCTGGATAATAAATTAGCAACGATGTCCACCTCACTAAAAATGTATTTGCGTTTTCCAATGTTAACAGCACTAGCTATTTTATCAGCTCTTTTCCCCCCCATCTTGTTCCCCACAGTGGGCAGAACTTGTCATAAAGTTAGTGATAACAAACCACACCCAATTAGAGGGATATGATTGGTCAATTTTACTGTCATTTGATATTAGTCTTTCATTGACTTCCTATTGCTTGGCTCCGTGTAATTTCAAAGCTGGACCAGCAAACACAGCACTGTTAGGCGGAAAAAGTCTAATGGGGGAAAATGGCATCACATTCCAACACAAACTGAATAGGCAGATTTGAAGGGTTTCCTGAAAAAGATTTGGATGTTTATTGTCAAATTATAAAATCCTAAAATAACATTAGTAATGATGACTTTTTATTTAAAAAGTTTTTACTTTTAAATATTGTTGTTTACAATAATAGTTTAGGCTCTCTCTGGCAAAACATCAAAGTATGTCAAGTTATGTATCTTGAAATTTGTGTCAATACCCTTTTTTTTTTTTCATTTCACATGTTCCTAATCAGAAAAACATTTAGTTCACATTGCCACAAACACCATAAAAGCAGTTTTGATCTGCTAACCTACATGACTGTATCAAGAACTAAATGTATCGATAAGAACCAAATTGTAGCATCATGGCCAGCGGCGTCACACCTGCTCAGAGCAACTGAAGTGATTATTGACTTTTTCTCTCAGTTTTGATTGCAGTTGAAGTCTTGATTGCGATTGCTGCTAAATGCAGGGCTGAATGAACCGCGAGTCATTGTGTTCAGAGCAAACCCCGGAGCTGCCAAACGTGATAAATGAGCAGCCGCTCTGCCCCTCAGGTCCCTCATTGGCTGCCTCGAGGGGAATCTGCGCTGTTTGTTCCTGTAGCATATCCAATAAAATAAATGTGTGTGTGTTGGCGAAATGGGGGGTTCATGTGTGGGTCGATGGGGTTGAATTAAGCGTCTTGTGCTCGTGTGAGGTGTGTCGTACATGGCCTGATGTGTTACTGTTAATTTTCTCATCATGGATCTGCCACTCATGATTGTGTTCCCGCTGATGTCTGATGACCTCATCCTCTGGAGCTGCTCTCTGGGGTTCTGCTTCAATCATTTACTCACTTCTGACTTCATAATGAAAGTCTTTAATGTCAAAAATCTGTCACAATCAGAATGTTGTTCCCAGAATGAGGCCATGAGGCAGAATGTGGGTTAGATAGAACAGGTTTATCCATTTCATATTTAATGGGAAGAGAGAAAAATGTAGATGTTGCCGGGTAACAGGAATAAAAAAAAAAAAAAAACATGTTAATGATATGTCATTAACATAATGTGTGGATCTGTGGGCAGATGTCCAGGATCCAGTGTTGGAATCTGCTGAGAGAATTTAGAGTTTTTGTGTTTGTTTTTTTTAACATAGTTGAAATCCGAGTTGACTTGGGCGCCCCAAGGCTCATCGATGCACAAGGGCAATGAAGGCTATCCCGTCTGGTCCGAGCCAACAGAAGGTCTACTGAGGCACAAGTCACACAAAATTTTAATAATGGGTATGGGAGGAATGTGTCACAACACACAGCGCATAGAACTCTGCTGCGTATGGGGCTGCGTAGCCACAGACCAGTCATGCCGCTTTTCCACCGGGGCTGGTGTCGGAGCCCAATTGGGATCCGGGCTGTGCTTTTCTACTCAAAAAAATCCTGGGCTGGTGTCCAGATCTTGGTTCTGAACCGGCCCCGAAACCTTGCTGGTCTCGAACAAGGGAAACTACGATGTCAGTAGGCGGAGCTTCCACTATTGACCGCAGTTTGAAAGGCGCCATTTTATAAGCCGCCGAAGTTCAGGTAAATTAACAACATAACAACAACAATTAAATATGTCCGTTCAGCAGTGGTCAGGAGAAGAGATCAACTCTCTCCTGCAAGAGATAACAAGCGATTCCAGTCACATGTTGGTGACAGAGGGGTCTGCTCCCTGCCAGTGGAAACGTGAGCCGGTTCTTAACAAGTGCCACTTTTGGCCCAGCACCGGCTCCAGCTCCGGCATTAGCCGCAGTGGACAAGTGGTATCAGAGTGCATATGATGACCCCTGTCCACTGTCAAAAGTGCCTATAATGGGCATGCGAGTGTCACAACTGGACCTTGGAGCAGTGAAAGAAGGTCGTCTGGTGCGATGAGTCCCATTGCCTTTTACATCACGTGGATGGCCATGTATGTGTGCTCCGTTTATCTGGGGAAGTTATGGTACCAGGATGCATTTTGGGATGACGACAAGCCGATGGAGGGAGTGTGATGCTCTGGGCAATGTTCTGCTGGGAAACCTTGGGTCCGGCCATTCATGTGGATGTCAATTTGATACATACTGTAGCACCTTACCTTACTGTTCCCTGGTGGAAGTGGCCTCTATTAGCAGGATAATTCACACTGCCACATTGCACACATTGTTCAGGAATGGTTTGAGGAACATGAGGAGTTCAAGGTGTTGCCCTGGCCTCCAAATTCCCCATATGTCAATTCAATTGAGCATCTGTGGATTGTGCTGGACCAACAAGTTCGATCCACCACAGCTCCAACTCGCAACCTACAGGACTTGAAGGATCTGCTGCTAACGTCTTGGTGCCAGATGCCACAGCACACCTTCAGGGCTCTTGTAGAGTCCAAGCCTTGGCGGGTCAAAGTTGACAATAACTTTAATAAGACACATTTGTGTCTCAAAGGACTGACTAAACTAAAACAGATTTATGAATCAGCCTATGTTGTAAAAGTAGAATTCTCATTCACAGTTCTAAAGTTTTAGAATTTCCATCTTGAGTTCCAGAATTCTCATCAGGAGTTCTAGAATAGATTTCTCATCTGCAGTTCTAAATTTCTGCTCAGGTTTCATCAGAATCCCGCCGGATACTCTGGTTGAATCCAGGCCCGTTGAGTCTGGCGGTCCCAGTGAGGGTCTCCATTCTGTCACACCGTTTCCACGGCCTTCATGCAGCGTTTCCATGGAGAGCGAGCGGTTGCTACGGAGCGTCATTTGTTAGTGTCAGTGTGGGGCTGCGTGAGGATTCCTGTTGACCCGAGGGTTCGGCTGGCCCCTCTCACAATGGGCCGACCCGTTCCAGAGTCCCAGCGCTGCTTTTGTTGTTACACTCATATATCAAATGTATTCTCCTGCTAGCAGCTCCAACAATGCTTCTCAAACTCTCACACACTCACATCAAAGGCCCAGTGGGGGCGTTCTGTGAGTTCGACACATGCAAGTGCTGCAAAATGAGAACAAACCCCAAACAACTTCTGCTCAGATCTGCTCTGTGTACTTGCTTGTATCTTCCCCCTTCAAAAATCATAATTTCCCTGTATAATTTAAATTAAAATACTACATTTATTTTTAAATAAACATGTCAGTGATTGGTTACAACGCTAAACCAAAATTTTCAATTAATTATGAAGCCCTAATGTGCATTTTATGTATGTTCACATAATTTATTTGGTAACACTTTACAATAATACTAATACTAACTAACTATGAACAACTGCAGCTCAGGGCCATTAATTAATATTAACAGAAACAGACAAGTCTTTTGATTTTAATAAAGAATTATTAAATTATGAAATTGCCATTAAGATTTATAAATGCTTTAGAAGTATTTTTAATTGTTAGTTCATGTTTAGTTCATGTAGTTAACTAATGTTAACGAATGGAACCTTAATTTAAATTGTTACTTTTTTATGTTGTTGATTACATTAAATTACAAACTAAAAGCTTCAGAGTTGCTCTTTTTTACTAACTCTGTAAACTCTGTAGTTATACTCGGTAAGCACACTTGCTCATGTGCTAAATACAGTGCAGTTTTTATCAAACTGAATTAATATAGACTTCTAGTCTACATCAGACATGTGTGGCGAGTTGCAACACATAAAAAATAATTGCTCTCTTTATAATCAACATAACTGGGTGAGCCGGTTCTGTCAACATGGTATAATCACCTCGGTTGATGAAACACACCAACTTGTTTGATGCACCTAGTCGTTCTTGAATAAAATTCATTTACTTAAATATCATATACTGCCCGGCCAAAAAAAAAGTCGCTGTTTGGATTTTAATAGGCAAATACTTAAGAATCTATGACTGGATCATTATTGCAGTGATTATTGTTGCTAGCATGTTATATGTTTGGCAACAGTTCTTCTAACACAAATAGATGGAGTGTGTAGCTTTTCATTTCTTAAACAACCATGTAGGAAGACGCATCATGGCCATATTCCAGGATGACAATGTCAAGATTCGCCAGGGTTAAAATTGTGAAAGAATTGTTGAGAGAGCATGAAGAATCATTTTCACACATGAATTTGCACCTCTGAGTCCAGACCTTAAATTCATTTAAAGTCTTTGGGATGTGCTGGAGGAGACTTCACAGAGTGCTCACCTCTTGCATTGTCGATACAAGATCTTAACCAAAAATTGATGCACCTCTTGATGGAATTAACATCACAACATTTATTTCCATCAAGAGGTGCATCATTTTTTGGTCAAGATCTTGTACTGACGATGCAAGAGGTGAGCACTCTGTAAAGTTTGCTGTAAAGACTTACACTGAGGTTAGGTCAGTGCCAATTCATGTGTGAAAATGATTCTTCATGCTCCCTCCCAACATTTCTTTCACAATTTGAGCCTGATGAATCTTGACATTGTTATCCTGGAATATGGCTATGATGTTTCTTCCTACATGGTTGTTTAAGAAATGAAAAAATGCACACTCCCATCTTTTAGGGTTAAAAGAACTGTTGCCAAACATATAACATGCTAGAAAAATAATAATCACTGTAATAATGATCCATCCATAGACTCTTAAGTATTTGCCTATTAAAATCCAAACAGCGAC
>RJVU01047220.1:4255388-4268548 GCA_003731715.1 Anabarilius grahami | reverse complement strand
GAGAAGTGGCTTCTTTGCTGCCCTTCTTGACACCAGGCCATCTTCCAAAAGTCTTGGCCTCACTGTGCGTGCAGATGCGCTCAAACCTGCCTGCTGCCATCCCTGAGCAAGCTCTGCACTGGTGGCACTCCGATCCCGCAGCTGAATCCTCTTTAGGAGACGATCCTGGCGCTTGCTGGACTTTCTTGGACGCCCTGAAGGCTTCTTTACAAGAATTGAACCTCTTTCGTTGAAGTTCTTGAGGAACCTATAAATTGTTGATTTAGGTGCAATCTTAGTAGCCACAATATCCTTGCCTGTGAAGCCATTTTTATGCAACGCAATGATGGCTGCACGCGTTTCTTTGCAGGTCACCATGGTTAACAATGGAAGAACAATGATTTCAAGCATCACCCTCCTTTTAACATGTCAAGTCTGCCATTCTAACCCAATCAGCCTGACATAATGATCTCCAGCCTTGTGCTCGTCAACATTCTCACCTGAGTTAACAAGAAATGATCTCAGCAGGTCCTTTTAATGACAGCAATGAAATGCAGTGGAAAGGTTTTTTGGGGATTAAGTTAATTTTCATGGCAAAGAAGGACTATGCAATTCATCTGATCACTCTTCATAACATTCTGGAGTATATGCAAATTGCTATTATAAAAACTTAAGCAGTAACTTTTCCAATTTCCAATATTTATGTAATTCTCAAAACGTTTGGCCACGACTGTACAGCAAACAAGCTAAAAAAAAGCAGAACTAAGTTTTCATCAGCTACCGAACTGTAAAAGCCAGTGTTTAAGGAGACAAAAGTGGATACAGGCAATAAGACGTGAAGCATCAGCAGGAAGAATGGGTAAATTGTGGGTTCCTGACACTCAGTATGCCTACTAGTGCAGTAAACATTTTGTCTCTGGTAAAAAATAATGAATGTTTTTTTTTTTTTTTTAGCATTTCCTGTCACCGATTACACTCCCCTCAAGTGGGCGTCGTTCTCAGAGTAATATGACACGACACTCTGTCTCAATTGCCTATATCCACTTTTGTGGGGGTTTTTTGGGGTCGACAGCTTATAAAAACATAGATCTGTGATTTTCGTTTGTTTGCTGTTCACATAGCAACTTTTAGACATTGTTCTGTTTTTTTTTTTTATATAAGTCAGAAATGACAAGGAGGCAGCTTCATGCAATACAAAATCAATGGAGAGGGTTGGATTGTTTCCCCCCTGGTGGGCGTGGTTTTCAGATTATGACGTGTGTCGCTCTGTATCTACTGACCAGAAAACTCATTTGTGAACTTATTTCATTCATTGAACTGAATTAATTTTAAAAAGAAGTAGTGGAAATTCACATTGACTGTTTGTCTCTCTGTCAGTCTCAGGTGTTTTTGAGGAACTACTACAGAGACGGTAACATCGAGCTTTCGAAACTGCTGTATAAAATGGGTCAGAATCTGCCCGGATGGCTCAGAGAGGAACTGCTCAACATCAGGTAACAGAGTCTCTCGCCATGCTGGATGCCACAAACGTCTGGAGTGCCAGAGGATCATCTGGACTGGACAACATGGAGTTGGGCTTACAGGAGGGAGTTTGCTCTTACCTAGATGAGTTTCAGCCGTTTCATCAAGGAAACGATCAACGGCACCTAAAAATGAATTTAAAGAACTGACTTAAAAGCACATTAACTCACTGATACTAAAGGCCAGTATTTATGAACTAACTCATATCTGTCCTGTTATTGACACTGGATCAGACTGTGCTGAACTAATATGAAGATCTGATTTCATGAAGATCATCCTGCTGACAGAATTCACTTCGCGGAGACTGAGACGAGACAGTGATTGTGTGTAATGTTGCAAACTTATGAACAATTTTTTCTACTCAACAAATTTGATAAGTCTCAATACAGTTTTATAAAGAAGTAAAAAATCATGACAATGAACTGATATGGACATCTGCATTGTTTTTTTTTACATTTGTAACTAGTTTGGGGTAGTTTTATGTTTTCCAACATGGACGTTAAAGGAATCGTTTCACTCACCCTCATGTCTTTCCGACTCGAAGGACCTTCTTTCTTCTGTGAAACTCTGTCAAAGCTCTAAGAATGACAGAAAAGTACATAACACTACTGATTTGTACACTATTTTCCAGGTCATGTGACACTTTGAGTGACAGACTGAAATTTTAATTTTATTCATGTTCATTCTATGAAATATCACCTTTTGTGTTTCACAGAGGAAGGTCATACATGAATGACATTACTGTGAGTAAATCATTGTTTTAGGTGAACTATCCCTTGAAATTTGCAGCTCTCAAGTTAAATAGTACAGAAATCTTTAGTTTTTACATCAGCACAGAGACTCATTTCTAATGTAGTGCAGCTCTTATAACACGAGTTTACAACTTAAAGCACCATTCAAGTGTTTATCGTATGAGAAGAGCCTGTTTTTACAATGTCAGTGTGTCAGTTTATTTTCTCATTATGGTTGAAACACAAAACTGGTGATTTTATTAGGGGGACTGTGTTATTGAAGCAATAGTTCACCCAAAAACTGAAATGATGTTTTTTACTCACCCTTGTGTCATTCAAAACCCTTCAGTGGAACACAAAAGGCACAAAAATGGTGTATGAAGTCTGTCTTCTGAATTGATATGATATTTACGCTCCAGTTCTTAAATCTCATTCACAGGTTTGATGTCAGTGAAATCAAACACCACTGGCTTTCATGTGTCTCATAACCGCATTTTTCCCTTAATGTTCCTGGCTTTTTTTATTTATACATTCATTTTTCCCCATAAAGGTCAGCTGTCGCCTGTGTTCAATAGAGCTGGTGTGAATTTCTCTCATGCATGAAGATGAGATTATAATGCATTGAATATTAGGCAGATGATGAAAAGATCTGTCCTTTATAGGCAACCTGTGGTGGTACCATGGTAAGAATACATTGGCGTTATCAGTTCTATTACTCTAGTAGTGTTCAAAAACATGGTATTATCACGGTTCCTATGGATTATTGATATGGTAATACAAATATATGTAAGTAGATTGAAGCGTCTTTCACTACATGATTCACAAATTAATTTTCATGTTTTCTTCTTTGTTTGATGTCTGACCTGGTCAAACAGATGCAGATTAGAACTGAGCAAAATAAAACACTGCTACTAATGCTGGAGGGGTGTGTGTGAGATCTTCAGATGTCATGTTGTTGCTATAGTTACACATTTCCTTATCTCCGAAATGTGTTTTATGAGTTTAATTACATTGTGTTTTGATTTTAAAAGGCTCCAGAGTTTTAGATTATTAATGTGAGTTTCTCTTATAAGTGTCATTTCCAATGAAGCGGATTTCTTGAAACCTTCAGTTATGGCTAGGGACATTTATTAGTTGGTTTTTAAAACTAGAAAGCTTAATTATATTTCATTAGTGTGTATAAAAATACTGTAGTACATGTGATGAACCACACAGTGGCAGCAGAAGCTTTTGCTGTCATAAGTGTTTGAGGTTTGTGACCATCTGAAGAACTTTGTAGTACCCCTTGTAGTGACAAATTGCCTTATGATGTTCAATTATACACTTAATAGGCTATTATTAATATTATTATTTATTCATTAACAGTTAATCAAGTGTGAGAAATTACGTTCAATTGCTTTTATTATATAGTAAGCTATCATATAGTAAACTATGCGCAGAGCTGGGTGGTAACGGATTACAAGTAATCTGGATTACGTAATTCGATTCCAAAAATCAAGTGCTTGTAATTAGAGTAAACTACTTTTTAAAATACTCGTAATCAGACTACAGTTACTTTTTTATGGATTACATATTATTTACACAATGACAGTAAGTTGTTCACAATTCATTTTTTTAACGTTTATATTTTTTTCATAATAAACCTGCCGCTTATATACGTTCGTGATTCTTCAAGTTTTTCCGTCGGTGAGGGGGAAATATAGATGAATATATATGAAATATAGATGAAATATATATATGAAATAATAATAATATATGAAATATAGATGATATATTTGATGTAGCAGTGATAGTGCTGTGAATTTAATGTTTTTCAATATTTGTTTTTGTAATGTTGCCGTTTTCTAAATTTACTTAATTTTAAGAAATTTGTGATTTTGTTTTATTCAGTGTTACTATCAGCAAACTCTAACAGGTACATTAGTGTTAGTATTTTGAAGTATTGACTGTCCATACATTGCACTTTAAAAAGAATCTGTTGAGGCTCTTGTTGGTGAATATATATTTTTGGAATATATTTTTTCTTTGTATCTGTCAAAATAGTACAAGATTATCCTATAATATATGTGACATCAAATAAGGGTTAGCACAAAAGTAATCTAAATGTAATCCAAAAGTAGTCAGATTACGTTACCAAAAATGTGTAATCTAAGAGATTATATTACTGATTACAAATGTTGTCATGTAATTTGTAATCAGTATCTGATTACAATTCATAAGCAATCTACCCAGCTCTGGCTATGCGTATTTTAAGTCAATATCATTCGTAAATACTTAGGATAATCATTAACTGACAGTTGGGAGACCCGATTTTGAGGGAGGGCCCGATTTGTTTTGTGAATAATTTAGTTAGATTATTTTTAAGTTACCAGAACCTTTTTTTCTTACAGTGTAAATATAGGCTACACTGTTACAGTTTGTAGCCTCCTAGTGTTTTATTGGAGCGTTGTGTTAAACGAAAATCTTTATCATTCCATCATCCAGACTCGACTAAATGTGTCAAACTTGCATTACATCACACACAAACATTAATCTAAAACTAGACACGAGTTTGTCAAGACAAATATTAAATGTTGGCTTGGCAGCCTTTAAATTTTTTTTTTAAAGTTGAAGTTTGAAGGATATGCAGCTCTTATGTGGTTTGAATTCTTGAGCAGAAGAGAGGTCGAGTGGAACTGAGCAGAAGATTGAAGGACAGACAGTAAATTAGATGTCAAGCAACTTTAGATGTTTTATTAGTATGACCACAGGGGAAAAAAGTTTTTTCCTGGTCTCTCGTCAACATTGTAAAAACTTTCACAATTCAACTAAAAAAACTTAACCCAACAATGTCTACTGTCATATTTGATCCATAATTTCTAAGGCCTCTAAATGATCAACATGATCTCAACTTTACTGAAAAACTCATAGATTTACATTACAAGCATCAGAATTTTATCTTACTTTTTGTCAATATAAATATCAACATCTGCACCAAATTGCATATTTTTGCTCAGTTTAGGCCTGTGAATAAAATGTAAGTGTTTTTCTTCCATATTTACTATATACGCCATAAAGGCTTGATGTATCATAAATGATACTAAAAAAAAAAAAAAACAGGTCTAAAGGTTCAATAAACTCTTCCATTTTTTTAAATAGAATTTTTTTTTTTTTTATAAATAGAATCTGTCAGGCTTTACAGGGTTAAGTTCAGTTGCTCAGTTAAATTTCATATAATAACTAGAAATTAGTTAAAATACTTAGATGAGTTAAAGTGAAAAGCACATGTTGCCATGATTTTGACAGTGTTCTTTAGATAATGACTTTCATCCTTTATCTTCTTGCTTGTCTGTAAACAAAAGTGTTGCCAGGCGACAGGCCCCTGTAGCCGTGCTGGTGGTGAGTTGTTAACGGAGGGTCGTGTCCGGCATTGTTCCTGAAACGCTCCCCCTCCCCCTGAACCAGGAGTCTGAAATGCTCTTCTCCAGCGGGAGGGAGGAGACGGGCTTTATGAAGGCCACCTCACTTACGGGAACGAATAAAGAACACATTCCTACAGACCATCCTGAAGGAATGTGTACACGATTTCTATTGGAATTTGGAAACAATCCGTGTGGAATCACAAAAGAAATGCTGTCAGGATCAGAAAAGATTAAAAAAATGAAATGACAGTAAAAAGAATCCTCAAAGTTTTGTAAATCTTAAGAACATCCTTTTAATGTCAATACTGATAATGATAGTAGTCCAATAGAGAACTTTGTGTTCTAAAAGAACTTTCAAATTTTTAGTACATTTAAATAATACATATTATTTTATGTTTTGTTATCTTAAACCCCCAAAATGTCAGGTGGTGCAACTGTCCGAACAAATTTAAATAGCTGTCTTAATAATAAAAATTAAAAACTAAATACTACAGTATAATTTTAGGTTTGAAACCTAAAAAACCTTTTGTCCAGCAATTTGTATATTCTCAAATGTCAGGATGGCACAACTGCAAACATGGCTCTTTTATTATGAATTGAGAAGGTAATAAAAGTAAATATGAAAATGCATCATCCAGAGGACCCCAACTGATACTTGTGGCAGAGTGAAAAGGTTTGTAGATCTATCTCAAATACTGGTAAAAACTGCTAAGTTGAAGTATGGGTAGGTTGGTACACTTTCCATGTCAGGTGGTACAACTACAGTATATACATACTAGTATTTTTACAGTATTACAACTATTTGGTTGTACCACATGACATGAAAACAGTCATAAAATGAATTTAAACACTTTGAAATGTTATTTAACAACTGAAACTTGTTTAAACACATTGTTCATGACTCACAAATATGCATTACATCAGTTTTAAAAATATTTTTTTTAAACATTTTTTGAAGCTTTATTTGTCAATAACCCACTTCACAATAAAGTGGAGTTTTGCAGTGATGCCGTATTAGAAGAAGCCTTTCTGGTTCCTCAAAGAACCTTTCAGTGAACAGTTCTTAAAAGAACCATTTTTCTTAATGTGAAGAACATTTGAATGATCTAAAGAACATTTTACCAGGTTCTTCATGGAACCGTCGATTCCAATAATAAACCTTCATATTTAAAAGCGTATGAGAAACAATAATGATACTTAAAGTCCCCCTGTAGTCAATAATTTTACCCCTTAAAACTCATCTTTAATAACCAAAATGACATTTAAATTTTTCATTTTTTTCTGTGAAAAAAATGTCTTCATGCCTTAAAATAGCTTGATTTATGAATATGCTAATTAACCCCGCCTCCATTCACTCACACGAACTCAGACGAGATCCACTCGGTCAGCTTACTGAGGTAAAGGCTCCACAATGGCGTCACTTTTTACATCGTCGGACGCATGATGACGGTAATTAATATTATTAGCCTTTTGCTTGACTACATTATCAAACAGCTGCTAATAATGTTTTGCTATGTTACACAAACCATGTTCACATTCACGAGTCAGACAGCTGCCTTCTGAAAATCAGTATCCTAAGAAACGCTTTGAACAACTCAGAACGTCAGCGGAGAAAGGCCTATAGTTCATCATAACATCGTAATGTACATCATACCCCAGCTATATTGCTAAATCTACCCAATTTTGATATCAACAGAAAAATATGATTACCTGGCTTCTCTTCTGAGCGGTCATAGTTAATGACATGCTAAAGCCCGCCGGCACATTGGTTAAAAGGTAGTTTGTGATATAAGAAACACCAGCGTTTTTGAAACTGACTTTAGATCACTGCAGTTTTAAAGAGAAAATACTCAGCAATGGTGTTGACTTATGAATTTGCACATGGTTTGTCTTAAAGCATATTAAAAACACACCACATAGACATATAAACAACATTAAAAACTTGATTTTCACCACAGGGGGACTTTAAAAGACTTCTCATGTCTCATTCTGAGCAGTGAGATTGTGTTCTCTGTTCTGAGGTGTGTGTGTGTGTGTGTGTGTGTAGGGTGGGGGTTTCTCCGGGCCCCTCTTTTTCTCGTTTCCTTGGTCACCCTGATGGACGCACACACACACTTTTGCTATGGCGGCCTCAGAGACGTGCAGCACCGTGCCTGAGTCTCCTGAACCAGAGCCCTGCGACGGACCACAACTGGACCAGGACCAGGATCAAAACCCGAACACGAAGGAGGAGGAGGATGAGGACGAGGATGATGAAGGATCTGAACTTCAGAACCAGGAACCTTCAGATCCGGAGTGTGTGGAGGAGAGATTCCGGATCGACCGGAAGAAGCTGGAGCTCATGCTGTACGGTGTGTGTTTGATCAGTGTCATAGTTTTCTCTAGGAGCTTCATTAATCTGTTTGATTTTTCTATGCAAACCCGTTTAGAAACCAATCTGTTATGATTCCCAGCTAAATGTCCTTCGGTGTGTGTGAGATTTAGATGGATGTGGCCCGTCCGCAAACATTTGTGTGGTGGTTCTGGTGTGATGAACAGGTTTAATGGTCTGTTATCATGAGCTGTCCAGGAAGATTCTGGAGTTGAGTCGAGTTAACGGCCTGCGATTCATCAACATGAGCTCCAGTTGACATTCAAATCCCTCAGAGATGGAGAGCGAGAGACAGATTGAGCTTGTCAGAGGAGAGAGCGGTGGAAGCGTGGATGTGTTTGTGTTGATCTGGTGTAGATGCTCTTCCTAGAATCAGGAAGGAGGATGCTGAGTAGTTTGTTTTTGTCTGGTGTTCAAAAGTCCTGCACTCTTGTCTCTCTCTCAGATCTTCTGGTCTGTAGATGTGGCTCGGGTTCCTCCTTCATTGTGTGCCTCTTGGGTTTTTTATCAGCTGTTTTCTGGTCCAGCAGGGGAAAAGCAACAGCATAATAATCTCCTCAACAACACACATGATTTGAGGAATCATTCATGACTGGAGCACAAAAGCTGCACTTACACACTCAACTTTAATCCTGGTTCTTGCTGTAATCTGTTTTCTCTTTGCTCTGTGTTTGTGCTGGAGTTGCTGCTCATTGTGTCTTTAGTTGGGAGTGTTTGCTTCTTTCACAGGAGGTGAATTAGTTTTGCGTCAGCATCGTTTGCTCTAACATAACTTTGCTGTTTGACGCCGTTTCTCAGAAGCGACTTTGGGGTCTTTTTCTTTTGCGTATACACACACACAAACACGCAGACACACAAACACACACACACACACACACACACACTGGTTGTTCAGTCATTCTTGGTTGCAGAGCTGTGTAACCCATGGCGATGAGGAGTGGCGAATGAAAGGAGGGATGTTCAGCCTAACCCTGTAAATGTCAGTCTGGGGCAAATGTGTTTAACTTTACTACCCCTTCTCACACACACACACACACACACACAGTAACATCTATCTATCTATCTATCGTTCTATCGTTCTATCTATCTATCTATCTATCTTTCTATCTTTCTATCTTTCTATCTTTCTATCTTTCTATCGTTCTATCGTTCTATCGTTCTATCGTTCTATCGTTCTATCGTTCTATCGTTCTATCGTTCTATCGTTCTATCTATCTATCTATCTATCTATCTATCTATCTATCTATCGATCTTTCGATCGTTCGATCGTTCGATCGTTCTGTCTATCTATCGTTCTGTCTATCTATCGTTCTGTCTATCTAGTAACTTCTATCTATCTATCTATCTTTCTATCGTTCTATCTTTCTATCGTTCTATCTATCGTTCTATCTATCTATCTATCTATCTATCTATCTATCTATCTATCTATCTTTCGATCGTTCGATCGTTCGATCGTTCGTTCTATCGTTCGTTCTATCGTTCTGTCTATCTATCTATCTATCTATCTATCTATCTATCTATCTATCTATCTATCTATCTATCTATCTATCTATCTATCTATCTATCTATCTATCTATCGATCTTTCGATCGTTCGATCGTTCGATCGTTCGTTCTATCGTTCGTTCTATCGTTCTGTCTATCTATCTATCTATCTATCTATCTATCTATCTATCTATCTATCTATCTATCTATCTATCTATCTATCTATCTATCTATCTATCTATCTATCGATCTTTCGATCGTTCGATCGTTCGATCGTTCTGTCTATCTATCGTTCTGTCTATCTATCGTTCTGTCTATCTAGTAACTTCTANTCGATCGTTCTGTCTATCTATCCGTCGATCGTTCTGTCTATCTATCCGTCGATCGTTCTGTCTATCTATCCGTCGATCGTTCTGTCTATCTATCCGTCGATCGTTCTGTCTATCTATCCGTCGATCGTTCTGTCTATCGTTCTGTCTATCTATCGTTCTGTCTATCGTTCTGTCTATCTATCGTTCTGTCTATCTATCTATTGTTCTATCGTTCTATCGATCGTTCTGTCTAAAGCATATATAGTATTATACAGGCAGCCTATATATTGTCTACATATAGTTTAGAAATAGTCAATATAAATGTGTGAACAGCATGCAAAATATGCAATATAAATGTAATATTTAAATTCTGTTGATTATTTACATTTTGTATGGTATCTAATTTAAATATCTTTGATAAAATATGATATATCACCCTGTCTTTAGCTCCTGCAGAAGGTTCTGGACTGTCAGGCGAGGAGTTCTTCGAGAAGGTAAGAGTTCAAATATAATACATCTAATTTGAACTTGTCTTTAATCAGAGCCCGATATGAACCACATTCTCATTTTCATATCTAACTGTTTATGTGAAGAACCTCACAATAAATTGAGTTCTTTGGTGTGTCTGTAATCTACATGAATCCTGTCAAAGCAGCTGCCATCTGAAGGCATGGTGCTGCAGTGCAGTTTGCTGACAGAAAAAAGTCACTCAAGTGATTTTGTCCCAAACACACACAACAGATTTAGGTGTTATGAAGGCAAAACAAGAAGCTTTGAGATGCTAATGAGCCATTGTCTCTGTTGAATGAAGGATCTGAAGATGCAAATTGAATGTCTTTTGAGCGCCGAGTTTCTCTTCCTCACACACTCATTGTTTCAGGTGATGAGAGAAACACACACGCAGGTGAAATGGCCGTCCAAGCTGAAGATCGGTGCAAAATCAAAGAAAGGTGAGTGATGTCGCAATTTTCTCATCATTTACTGACCCTCATGTTGTTTCAAACACAAAAACAGACGTTTAGCTAAACGTCCGAGCTGCTGTTTTACATACAATGACCCAAAAGTTCAAAAGCACCATAAAAGTATCATAAAAGTGCACTCAAAGTTGTAAATAGAACAATGATTATTGTTTTACAAGAAAATTCCTTTCAATTTCAGTTTTTCTACTTGAAAATGTCATGCTTCATTCAGTGTATTTCTTGCCATTTTTTGTAATTATTTGTGAAATTTACTAGAAGTGTCTGAGTGAAAGTTTCAAAGTAAATCCTTTACTCATTTTTGTTTTTAGTGTCTCATAAAACTAGTCAGTATGACACATGCACTATAAGTGTTTGGTTATGTGCAATTACATTTGCCATCACTGACATCTGACCTGGTGCAACGCATCTTCATGCATTACGTATGAATATGCAGATGAGATTTAAAATAGAAGCATGTGGGGAGTAAATAGCTATGTTTCCATCCACCTATTTTTATGCGCATTTTGGGATATTGGTTAAAAAAAAGACTGGATGGAAACGCCAAGATGTGCATGAATTCCAAAAAATGTGCATAAAAAATGTATGTGCTCAATTGAGGCAGATACATTTTTAATCCATTAAAAAGACATGCGTATAAACTATGATGGAAACACATTTACCGAATAAATCCCTCGATGCGCAACAAAAAACTCAAGTGACTGCCTCAACAGTGGATGTGTGTTTGGATAACAGTGGACCAGTTTCATTTGACAGCATCTTAAATGTTGGTTCGATCTTTCTAAAACGAGCCAAAGTCTGTTACCAGAATGATCTGGTTTAATTCTCTCACAAAAGCGTCTCACATGATTGCGTTCCCAAACTCCAGCATCCGAACGCAAGAGAACATGACAGGGTTTATTGCATTTCGTCTGCCTCTCTGCGACGCAAGTCATTTATTAACTTTTTGTTTTTTATTAACTAATTTATTAAATTATTGATATTTTACACCAATTTTCCAGGAAGTGACGAATTTGTTCTCTTGAACACATGAGATGTAAAGGCTTCTTTATTCGCAAATGTTTTATGCAATATTCCAATTTTGTGCACAAGTTAAATTCGCAACTTTGGATGGAAACATAGTGAGTGATGACAGAATTTATATTTTTGGGTGAACTATCTCTTTAAAGCCAGTGTGTCCTTACAATTAATTTACGTTCTTAGTAAATGTCTGTGTAACATGCACTGATGAATCATGCACAACAAGATCAAAGGAAAAAAATTGTTCTCCGCTTGGTAAATGATTTTTCTTTACTGCTGACAGAAATCTGAAATCAAAGCTACTTTTTATGATCCAGTCAAAATGATCCCCCACATTTTTTTGGCTCAGAAGCGTGTGGTGTTAGAAGGAAAATACATTGTGATGATTTCTGTGTTTCTAGATCCTCATGTTAAAGTGGAGGGGAAAAGAGCAAATGTTCTGGAGGCCAAACGGATGATTTTGGAGCTTCTTGAGACTAAGGTGAGAATTTACCTCCTTTCATTTCTCCTAAAGTGATAGTTCACCCAAAAATTCTGTCAAGTTGTTCCAAATCTGTATGAATTTCTTTCTTCTGCTGAACACAAAGGAAGATATTTTGAAAAATGTCAGTAATCAAACAGTTGATGGGCCTCACTGACTTCCATAGTATTTTTGAATACTATGGAAGTCAGTGGGGTCCATTAACTGTTTGGTTACCCATATTCTTCAAAATATCTTTTGTGTTCAGCAGAAGAATGAAATTTATACAGGTTTGAATAAATCATTACAATATTTTCATTTTTGGGTGAATTATCCCTTTAAGCTCTGTTTATCCGTCCTGTGGAGACTCACACCAACCCACCTGTGCTCAGGTGAATAAAGTCACGTTGAAGATGGACGTCACGCACACGGAGCACTCTCATGTGATCGGTAAAGGGGGTGGGAACATTAAGAAGGTCATGGAGGACACTTCCTGCCACATTCACTTCCCTGATTCCAACCGGAACACCGGCACAGGAGAAAAGAGCAACCAGGTACTCAGATGTGAAACCACAGAATTTCTTCTCCTCCATGTTGCATACTGGTCGAAACATACTATATACTACATTTTTCACATACCTGCAGGTGTCGATCGCTGGGCCGGTTCAGGGGGTGGAGTCTGCGCGGAGACAGATCCGGGTCAGTGAGGCGGCATTCTAATAAATATTCATTATATTTGAAAATTTGACTTTATATTCAGTATTTATATATTTAGATTCAGATATGTGTTTTTATGTCTCATATTTCAGCCCATAGTAAAAGAAAAGTCACAATGGACTAACTGTTACTTGCATTGTAACCTTATTTTTATGATAACACATTTTTATATTTAAGTAATATAATTAC
>RJVU01047220.1:4192394-4247472 GCA_003731715.1 Anabarilius grahami | reverse complement strand
AAAAATGTGATTTAAAAAAATCATTCATAAATATTTAACAAACATTTTAGTTTGAAATCTTGATTACATTAATGCATTTGGTAGATGCTTTTATCCAAACACACTTACATTGCATTCAAGGTGTATTAATTTGATTAGTGATTAAAAATAATAACCCTTGAACATGTTATGTTATATACCCACAGGCACACAAAACACACTTAAATATTTATCCATATTTTTGTCTGATGTACGATTATGTAAAAAAAAGAAAAAGAAATCTAAATGTAAATTATTTGAGAAGCGGAGTAATTGAGACTTGTCAGAGACTATAAATGTGTGGTTAATTGATTTGGTCTTAAAGGATTAGTTCACTTCTGAATGAAAATTTCCTGATAATTTACTCACCCCCATGTCACCCAAGATGTTCATGTCTTTCTTTCTTCAGTCGAAAAGAAATGTAGGTTTTTCAGGTAAACATTCCAGATTTTTCTCCATATAGTGGACTTCACTGGGCTTCAATGGGTTGAAGGTCCAAATGTCAGTTTCAGTGCAGCTTCAAAGGGCTCTACATCCCAGATGAGGAATAAGGGTTTGTCTAGCGAAACGATCGGTCTTTCTTTTTTTCTTTATTAAAATTTATATACTTTTTAACCACAAATGCTTGTCTTGCACTGCTCTGCCATGCGCCACGCATTACGTTGAAAGGTCACACGTGACGTAGGGTGAAAAACTTCATCTAATTTTCTCCTCCAACTTCAAAATTGTCCGATATCATTATTTATTTTTTTGTAAAGGGTGCTTTGCTTAATCTTTGCATGTTCGCTTTGTAGACACTGGATTGGTACTTACGGCTACGCCACGCGTGACCTTCCCAACGTGATTACATCATGCGTGCAGATCGCAGAGCAGTGCATGATGAGCATTTGTATTTATAAATTTATAAAATGACCGATTGTTTTGCTAGATAAGACCCTTATTCCTCGGCTGGGATCATGTAGAGCCCTTTGAAGCTGCACTGAAACTGCAATTTGGACCTTCAACCCATTGAACCCCAGTGAAGTCCACTATATGGAGAAAAATCCTGGAATGTTTTCCTCAAAAACCTAAATTTCTTTTCGACTGAAGAAAGAAAGACATGAACATCTTGGATGACATGGGGTGAGTAAATTATCAGGAAATTTTCAATCAGAAGTGAACTAATCCTTTAAATTAGAATGTGGTGCTCTTGTTTCAGGAATCGCAACACAAAACGTCAAAAGATTATCCTACTAATTTCAAGAATGCGCATGTGTTTTTTAATCTTTAATCTCACTCCCTGTGTGCTTCAGAAACAGATACAGTGACTTTTAAATAAACTCCTATTCAAACTATTTCATTCACACAGAGAGAGAGAGAGATGTAGAAAGGTAGCAGCACATTCTTCTGCATGACTGCTTTTGATTAAGTTGTTTAATTAGGTGGCAGGTGTTTAATAATTCAGGGGGACTTACACACACATATGCACAATGCAGTTAAAAGCGACACTGCACACACACTTTAATTAGAGCTGCTGTTGTATGCCAGTGTAAATCTGGACCCGATTCTGAGCGTATAATGTTTCCAGGCGTGCAGTCGGCTTTCTGTGTGTTTAATAATGCCTGTTATTTAATCTGTGTAATGTGTGTGTGAATGTGTGTCTCAGCCATGCAGCAGAGGCCCGTGGTGACTGAGGTTCGGACCCCCACAGATACCTGGAGCGGCTTGGGCTTCTCTAAATCGATGCCCACCGACGCTGTGCGAGAGCTGAGAGCTGTGAGCCGACGCTGCTACAGACCCTACAACAACCAGCAGCAGGTGCACACACTCATCTAGCTTTCTAAAAGAGGATGTACAGTGGACTTCTGCTTTTATACAATGCTAATTTGGGTTTTCAAAACCTTTAGCGCTGAGTATCAGAATTCAGCATGTGTGTCAAGTTGTGAGTTTTGCACCAGCAAACACTGCTCACATTTTCATCATAAAATGTAAAAGTTATTTTGACAAAGGATATTATTATCCTGGTTTATGGTTATGGTTATATGGTTTATTTTTTGATTTCTTAACATTTATAATTTCTATTTCAAATGAATTCTGTTCTTTTGAACTTCATTCACTAAAGAATCCTAAAAAATAAAATATTTCACAGTTTCCATGAAATTGTTAAGCAGCACAACTGTTGTCAACATTGATAATAATCAGAATTTCTGAAGGATCATGTGACACTGAAGACTGGAGTAATGATGCTGAAAATTCAGCTTTGCCATCACAGGAATAAATTACATTTTAAAATATATTCAGATAGAAATCAGTTATTTTGTGTTCTAATAATATTTCAGAATATTACTATTTTTCATCAGATAAATGCAGCCTTTGTGAGCATACAGTAAGAGACTTCTTTCAAAAACATTAACAAATCTTACCAAACCCAAATATTTGAACAGGAATCTAAAAACTGAAAAGTTTTTTTTCCTTCGAGTTTTTCGCGTTCAGGTGACAATGTTGTCAAAACGACCCCCATTCACACCAATCCGCGAAACGACTAAAATCGCTGTATTTTTGTCATTTACATGGTGACGATAACGGTATCGTTTTCAGAAATGTGCACTTTAAAACCCGTTTTCGAAAGTTTGAGTTTTAAGGTCCCCAAAATGCCTTTGTCGTGTAAATGAATGGCCAAAACGCATAAGAAAATGTTCAATTTTTAGTTGAAAATATTGTCGTGTAAACGGCCGTGTTGTCTCAGCAATAATAGAATGAAATTCATCAGTTACATTTACATGAGCAAATGCAAGTTTCCTGAGTGTAAAGGCCGTTCACACCAAGAACGATAATTATAAAGTTAACGATAAAGATTTAGTTCTAAAAACATTTCTAAATATAAAAGAATTGCAGAGTCCACATCAAAACTACAACGAGAAGAGAAATTATATCATTGGAATCACTTTCAGAATGATTTTTCCAGCTGATCAGCCAATCAGAATCTTTCCAA
Organism: Anabarilius grahami; assembly: GCA_003731715.1. Lineage (NCBI taxonomy): Eukaryota > Metazoa > Chordata > Actinopteri > Cypriniformes > Xenocyprididae > Anabarilius > Anabarilius grahami. Next base: position 4,244,483 of record RJVU01047220.1, on the reverse strand, counting down.
CTCTAAAGAGCTCGAGCTTTATAAAGCGGCGGATGACAAAACTGCGGTGTGTCATTCTTGTGGCCTTAAACATTAAAGATTAAACGCAGATGTGTGTACTGGTTTGACCTACATTATGAGGACCCAAAGTCCTTATATTGTAGTGTGTCAAATCGCTAAATAAACAAACATATTATATATATTTAGTAACACTTTATTTTAGGGTCTTTTAACTAGTTGCTTATTAGCATCCATATTACTAGAATATTGGCTGTTTAGTAGTACATATTAAGCAGATATTAATGCCTTATTCTGTATGACCTTATTTTACATTCTTAACCCTACCTAATACCTAAACTTAACAACTAACTTACTAATTATTAATATTGAGGGGAAAGTCGTAGTTGAATATGTGTTCCCTATACTAAAGTGTTACCATATATTTTTATAAAAAATGTAAAAATGCAGTTTTCTGTGAGCTCTGTATAAAATCCATTAGGCCTATGGAATGTCCTCATAATGATAGGTTTACCAACATGGACTGTGTGTGTATGTGTGTGTGTTATGAACAAGATACCTCAAAATTACACACCTGTGTGAGGAAACTTGTGAGTTTATAAAAAGAGTACTTTTTAAATACAATGGTAATGTATATACAGTATACACACACACACACACACTCAGGTTTGTTTTGCTATCTTAGTGGGGACTCTCCATAGGTGTAATGGTTTTTATACTGTACAAACTGTATATTCTATCCCCCTACACTACCCCTATCCCTAAACCTAACCATCACAGGAAACATTCTGCATTTTTACATTTTCAAAAAAACATCATTTAGTATGTTTATTAATCCATTTCCCTCGTGGGGACCGCTGGCTGGGCCCCACAATGTAGGTGATCTCAGGTTTTTATTACATCGTGGGGACATTTGGTAATATAAACAAGAACACACACACACACACACACACATATATGCACCTGCCATTCAAAGCATTGTAATTATGGAGAAAAGTCTCTAAATCACAGAAGTGTATGAGCACACAGTGAGCAGCACATCGCCGTTCCCTTCACTTCCACCCTCATTTCCTCTCCGCTGGGATAATGAGACTCTCTCAATTAAAGATCTCAATGGAAACGGTTTAGCGCTGCAACGCAGTATTGATTGAATCTGTTTCTGATTGTTACTGCTGTTTGAATCACATTATTTCTGAGAATAAGAGAAACCCAGTGAAGGATTCAAATTGAAAAGTTATTGAAATCTGTTTGTGTTTGTCTCTATTGTGCTTCATCCTTAAAGTGTAGTTCAATCAAAAATGAAACTTTACCATCAACTGCTCATGTTATTTAAAACCTGGCAAAACATTCTTTCTTCTGTGGAACACAAAAGAAGATGTTTTGCTTAATGTTCATGCTGCTCTTTTTTATATAATGAAAGCAGACGGTGATCAGGAGCTTGGAATGGAATAATTCAGATTTATAAGTGTTTTTTATCAGAAGTCTTTTCTGCTCATAGAGGCTGCATTTATTTGATCAAAAATGCAGTAAAAACTGTAATATTGTGAAATAATATAACAATTTAAAATAACTGCTTTCTATGTGAATATGTTTTAAAATGTAATTTATTCCAGTGATACAAAGCTGAATTTTCAGCATCATTACACCAGTCTTCAGTGTCACATGATCCTTCAGAAATCATTCTAATATGCTGATTTGCTGCTCAAGAAACATTTCCGATTATTATCAATGCTGACAGCAGTTGTGCTGCTTCATAAATTTGTGGAAACCTTGATTTTTTTTTCTTTCCATTAAGCAGCACAACTGTTTTCAACTGCAACTCTCGTTTTCAGTTTATTATTTTTATTATTATAATGATTCACAGAAGAAGGAAAGTTAGTTATTTGAAAATGAGAGGTCACTTTAATGAATTTGTCTGTCTGGTTGTAGTTGTGGAGTTTACAGTGTGGAAAGGAACGTGTTTGGAACTGCTCTGACTCAGAGAACTGGAGAGAAAGACGTGGATCTCTGTCTTCATCACCACCTTCATTATCATCATCATCCTTTCCTGCCTACAGTTTGTCATCAGCCCGAACATGTATGTGTGCTGCTTAACTCACCGCTCTGCTCCCTAATGGAAGAGGGTGTGACATATCTTGTTTAATTAACAGTAACTATTAAATTAGTTTAGCTGCTCATTACAGAATTTAATTCTGCCAGCAGCTTTATTTCAAGGTGTAATCATTTACACTTGTAGAGATGATCGAGATCCAGGACCTACTGGGAAATTAAAATATCACACCAGATTTATTTATGAGATTTTCCTTTCTGACCTTTGACCTGCAGCGGAGGGCTACCTGACCAGCTCTGAGGGTGGGGCTACAGCGTCGAGACTTTTGATTGGCAGCTCTCCCAGTTCCACCCACACAGATGATCTTATAGAGTTACTGGCACAGCTGGGTCTGGAGAAATACATTGATATTTTCCAACAACAAGAGGTAAATGCACAACCCACACACACATGTCCCAGACGGCACACCCACAGACCGCCCACACGTCGCTATTGTCTGATACATATTGCACACAAACCTGGCAAGATCTGACTGGCTCTAACCTGGAGGAATCAGGGTGCACAGGATTATTTTAGTCTACCTGGAAACAAAGTCATGTCTAAAAGTTTAAGGTCAATCTATTCACTGGATTTGCCAAAGTTGGCCAGGCTATTTGCATCAGATGTTTAAAACAAGATTTCCATGAGTAGAACTGTGTATTCTGCTTTGTTTTTGGTTTGTGAAACAGTCAGTGTTTGCTGATTGAAAACAAAAAATGATTTTCCTGCTCAGTGTCTTTGTCTTGTTGTTCAATAAAATATCTATACATTCTTAAGATTCTCAGATGCAAAGCCTTGTTTTTTGATAAATGTATGAAAACAAGAACTATATCTGCTGATGCAAAATTTTCAATATCAGATTAAATACCAGCCAGTGGGATCACACAAAATAAACTTAATTAAAAGGGAAAATCGGTTTTATTTTTCTTACACCACTGGTTGATATTTGTTTTAAGTACACAGCAAATTTCCCAGTGTAAAATTAACACTGCTCAGTGTTTATATGAGTCCACACTCAAGAGTGTTAAAGTAACACTGAAGAAGTGTTGAAGTTAATTAGGTAATTAAGTGATTAATTGAGGGATGACTGTTCGATTATTGAAGACACCTGATGATAACAAGCAGAGAAACACAGAACAAAAATGACAACTGACGTCCAGCCACAACACTAGATGAAATCAACTGAAGATAAAAGAAGACATTAAATCTCAATATCTAATTAAAGCTGCAAGCAGCGATGAAAGGGCCCTCGCACCTGGGGTCACCGCCACCCGCTTAGGAAAACAGTGAATAGTGGGTGACATGCATGTAAGAGAGTAAATACAGGAGAAATATGGCAAAGTCAATTCAAAGTGCCACATGTCCTGCTGCCAACAGGTGGCGCTTTGACTATAACTGATTATTGTCATTTAGATGTCCTCAGGCCAGGACTATTATCAAACATGAAGTTTGGAGCAGATCTGACATTGTATGCCTGAGTTACAACAACTTCCTGTTTCGTGGCGTTAATCACATACTTTAGCACTTAGCCAAGTGTTGCATGATTTTACGTGTTTCTAGTATGTCCGGTACTTCATGGCATATTGAAATGTGTTTCAGGGAGTGAATTACAGTGTAAAGCATGCCATTTCCTGTTGCCAGCAGGTGGCGCTATGACTAACTGAATATTGGCATATAGATGTCTTTAGGCGAGGACTCTTGAAGTTTGGGGCAGATCGGACATTGTATGTCTGAGTTACAACAGCTTCCTCTTTCATGGCGAAACATCAGATTTTGTCAGTCCGCCACGGACACGCCCTTTAACAAAAACTCAAGATCTTTTATATTTATCATCGCTAAGATCTTACGATTAGACTGACCAAATATGATGTGGATCTGGTTAAATCTCTATGAGTTAATCACAGTGTAAAACATGCCATTTCCTGTTGCCCGCAGGTGGTGCTATGACTGTAACTGAATATTGGCATGTAGATGTCTTCAGGCCAGGACTATTATCAAACATGTGAAGTTTGGGGCAGATCGGACATTGTATGCCCGAGTTACAACAGCTTCCTGTTTCATGGCGAAACATCGAACTTTGTCAGGCCGCCGCGGACACGCCCTTTAGCGAAAACTCAAGATCTTCGCAAGTTAGCGTCACAAAGGCCTTTAGATTAGACTGACCAAATATGATGTTTATCTGATAAAATCTCTAGGAGGAGTTTGTTAAAGTACAATGTCTGGAAATGGCAAAAACTACAAAAATTTTGCAGAGAAAATTCAAAATGTCTGACTTCCTGTTGGGTTTTCAGATTTCGCACCCAGGGACTTTTTTGTAGGTATTGGGCTGTTACATGTGTGTACCAAATTTCATACCTTTACGTGAAACATAACAAGAAGGGCACTTAATTGAGATTTTGTAGGTGCTGCTATCGAGCCATTTTGCCACACCTAATTCTGAAACCCATATCAGACGTAAATTTTCACCATTTCTGATGCATGTGCATAGTTTCATGAGTTTTCGAGCATGTTTAGGCCCTCAAAAATGTGATTCATTTCGGAGAAGAAGAATATTTGACTGAGCAATTACAATAGGGTCCTCACACCATTGGTGCTCGGGCCCTAATAAAACAACTCCACAAACAGCATTACCAGCTCCACTTATTACTAACCAGACTGACTTTATTTCTGTCAGACATCTACTGAAGTAGTTTGGTTTAAACTCACCGTTATGTTGACTAGTGTTTGCTTTAGTTGGGCTCCTGACACTGGGCATTTATGTTTGTAGTCTTTTTAATGGTGTGTTTATCGAAACATATAATTTGTTGGGAAAGAAGCCATAAACAAAGATGATCAGGTGATATTTTTATCATCATAAAGTAGTTTAAAAAAATACATTAATGATGAAGTGGTTACTTAATATTGTTTTATTTTTAATATAAATTTAAATATAAATGATTATATAAATATATATGATTATAAATGATTTGTGATTCTTAAAGCATAACCTATTTAATCAGAAACTAGACTCTGAATAAGATCATTAAATGAGACTATTACATGATGATTACATTCTTATCATCAAGCCAACATCATCTGATCACATTTTCTCTTACTGTTCTTGCCATAACAAACAGTTAAAGCAACCAGAGAAAAAGTAATGTTAAAAAGTCAAGTGTCAAACTGCCTAACTAAAGCAAGCACTAACCACCATAAAGGTGACTTCAACCAGAATTTATTTTCAATATATCATTAACATCTAAACCTCTGTTAATTCTCAATAAGAACTTCTGTAGACGACTGACAGAAATAAAGTCAGTCTGGTTAGTAACAAGTGAAGTTGGTAATGCCATTTGTGGAGTTGTTTAATCAGATCTTGAGAGATTTAATGTCTTCTTTTATCTTCAGTTGATTTCATCTAAGGCTGTGGCTGAAGTCAGTTGTAGTTATTGTGTTTCTCTGTCCTTCAATGATTCTGCTTGTTAACAGCAGGTGTTAATCACTAATGCTCAATCATCACTTAATTAATCACCTAATTATCTAATTAACTTCAACACTGATTCAGCATTACCTTTTCACACTCTGAGTGTGGACTCATATAAATGCCAGCAGTGTTAATTTAACACTGAGGATTTTGCTGTGTATACACCATAAGTCAAAAGTTTGGAATACTTTTTTTTTACTTCTTATGCTCACCAAGGCTGCATTTCTTTGCTTAAAAAACAGTATAAACAATAATATTGTGAAATATTATTAAAAAGTTGAAAATAACTTTTTTCTATTGTAATATATTTTAAAATAATTAATCTGCTGCTTCATATTGACCTATATTTTCGATCACATAAATGCAGCCTTTGTGAGCTTCTTTCAAAAACATGAAAAAGTCTTAAAGGAGACATATCATGAAAATCTGACTTTTTCCGTGTTTGAGTGCTATAATCGGGTGCATCTACCAACCCAGAAAACTTGAAAAAGGACAACCCAGTAACTTTGTTTTGGCAAGTCTTTCTCTGCAAGCATGTGAAAAAATTAGTCGGTCAGATTTCGCTCTCCTAGTGATGTAGGAAGGGGATCTTATTATAATATTACCGCCCCTTAATCTGCACGTTTCCACCCACGGCACCGTCATTTTGTTTTCGCAAGAGACAACAGTGTACCAGTTCTAACGCCATGGCAAAAGTTCGAGCAAAGCACAGAACACTATTTAGGGTCTCGTTAGCTTGGATAGATTAGATTTGATGAGTTGGGTCAACTCCACAGCAACTACATAAATTTATCCACTAACCATTTAGAAATGTCCAGGTGCATTCTAAAAGTTGTACAGTGCTCAGCGTAAATGAGTACACCCCCTTTGAAAAGTAACATTTTAAACAATATCTCAATGAACACAAAAACAATTTCCAAAATGTTGACAAGACTAAGTTTCATATAATATCTATAACCTTACTTTCATGTCATAAGTTAAACAGATGTTATATAAAACTTAGTCTTGTCAACATTTGGGAAATTGTTTTTGTGTTCATTGAGATATTGTTTAAAATGTTACTTTTCAAAGGGGGTGTACTCATTTACGCTGAGCACTGTAACTTCTTCGATCCCGAGTCTCTCCATCAGTGTCCGATTCCGGTTTGAACAATGTAAGGCTAAACACCACTATTGACAATAGTCATTTTGGCTGTGTGAGATTCTCCAGCTTTGTTGTTGTTGAGCAACCAAAGTACAAACTGTTAATGCTCCACCCTCTTCTGGAAAGTGGGCAGCAGCTCATTTGCATTTAAAGGGGCACACACAAAAACGGTGTGTTTTTGCTCACACCCAAATAGGGGCAAATTTGACAAGCTATAATAAATGATCTTTAGGGTATTTTGTAAACTTCACAGACACATTCTGGGGACACCAGAGACTTATATTACATCTTGTGAAAAGGGGCATAATAGATCCCCTTTAATTAATCCTCATATTAACCGCTAGTATAAACTCACTTAAGACTTAATATACCTTAAGTAATTTTTCTCCTTAAGTAAATGTATCTTGATTTAAGAATGTTTAGATATTTATACTGTAAAACAAATAAAAAATGCTGAGTAAGAAAATAATTTTTTGAGTGTATTACGCTTGGTAAATTCAAATATGTGTAGTTATTTGAGTGTTTTTATATTTTCTACTACACCAGTCTGTATGTATGGTATCATCTATTTTCATAAAGTCGAATGTCTAACTACATGAGACAACACACACACAATTACACCTAAAGACACATGTGTGCACAAAAACACACACATAAATGTTGTTTTCTCTTCTTTCAGATCGATTATCAGACGTTCCTGACGCTCTCAGATGAGGATTTGAAGGAAGTGGGCGTGAACACGTTTGGAGCGCGCCGGAAGATGATTCTCGCCATTACGGGTCACTTTTATTAATCAAACTAATGCAGAACTCATTAAGGGAAACATTCTGTTGGCTAATCTGACTAAGAAATCATCATGTCGACATATAGTGGATAAATCTAAACATTTGAAGGATTTTCATGTGAAACTTCTTTACCTAATTTTTCCCTCATTAGATTTGAGTAAAAAGAGGAAATTTCCAGAACCGCCCACTGTGAAGTCTGGATACCTGGAAGGCGGAGCAAGTGGACGTCTTCCACGAATCATGGACGAAGACCTGGCTGCCAAGAGTAACCGCTGGTGACGGCTTGATGTGAACGCAAAAGACTATAGCATTTCCTATTGTGCACCTGGGTCCGGTTTGTGCTTTTTGTCATGTGGCCCCCTTAGGGACCAATCAAAGTATGACATGATAGATGATTTCCATATAAGACAGAGAGGACAGATGTGCTGTGACTCTCAGAGGAAACATGCGGAGAAGTGTGACCTTCAGAATGAACTGACTGCCCGTCCAACACCAATACTTAGTATGCAAGTCTGTCTCTCTGACTCTGTCTACCTCCATTTCTCTTTCTACTGCTGTTCTATGCAAAACTTTATTTCCTTTGTGTATTGTTCAAATATAAGAATGCTTTCAGACAATGTTTAAATTTGGATCTTCCATTAAATGAGATGCAAAAACACAATTTCCTTTATTATTTTAAGAGCTATGGTGCATTGCTCATGACGTACACTGAAAACAATTCATTGTAGAAACAGTTTTCACTCAGAAATTGCTAGTACATTTCACAAACAATCACAAAGAAATGGCAAGTACCACATTGAATTAAACTTGAAATTTTAAAGTAGAAAAACTGACTGTTTTTTACAACGTTTATTTTAGTGTATGGTTTAAGTCCACTGTCCTATCTATTAAAGACAAAAATCAATCAGTAATAAAAAAAGAAAATGTAAGTATGCAGTGATCAAAGGATATGTATTTAATTTGGCCCTAAAGAATAAGTAATAAAGTTGTTATTGTTATTCAATTTAAATCATTGGCGGCACAAAACCTTTAGCCAATAGAGGGCGTCCTGTCACTGTCTGTGCCTCTATGAGAGCTTTAATTTTGTGCATTAAAATGCATAATTTTTCCTAGGGAATGAACAAATTATGTAATTTCATAACCTTGAAAATTACCAGCTTGCACAGTTCTCTGTTAAATAAATATATTGTATGCTAAATGAATAATTAGCTGGTTTTATTCAGCAGAGAAAAATGTGAAACCGCTCTCAATATTCTAGCGTTGCACCTCAGTGCACAAGTGAAAGTTTTCAACTAAAATTATCTGTTCTGCGTGTGCTCAACGTTTCTCTCATTTACAATTTAATGCATCTCTCATGTGCATGTCATTCAACTGGATTTCAGAAATACATCATGTGGATTTTAGCCGTGTCAATATCTTGGCTGTGGCTGATGGGAATTTACTCACTCTAACATTTTCAAAGTGTAAAATGTTAACAGCACATAATCAGAAACCACATTGACCTGCATTACCCACGTTAAAATATTGCCACTTAACATTAACAGCATTAAGCCAATGGAGTGGAACGGAATAAATTAAACACACAAACCAATGCCACACACACACTCGCATAATACAGGACTGCTTGACAGAGAGAAACTTTTGCTGCACACAGAGAATGATAGATGCCTTCGGCGGTTGCTTCATGTCTCGTGTCCATGAGCATCTCATCGCAAGAGGTTCATTCTTTTAAAGGTGACAATTCATAAATCAGCCATTGCAGTGTTAGAACCGCCAACCTTTTTTTTTAACCACTGAGTCACACCAGCCAATATGACTCTACATAAGTCATTTTCAGGTTCTGTGACTTACCTGTAGTGCTCATGCACTAATAATGCACACAAAACTGACTCGACTGATGACCAACGCCAAGGTCATTAGTTTGAATACGATGCATTTAGTGATAAATTGTTTTGTCGTAATAAAACGTCTTAATGCATTAATTTGTAGACTTTTCTAAATGTGTCTGCACACAGTTGAGTTAAGGCTGCTCTGAGGCTGCTAAATAATTTGTGTACAGACTCAATGCTGCATAAATGCCAGATTATTATGACCCATCTCTATGAGGCTCTGATGTCATTTTGCTTCAGCAATAATTATTTTTATTTTCATTCATGCTTTTATAAATAATTTTATATTATATTTCATGAGTCATTCCACAAAACCGTTGGCTTTTGTTTCACTTATCCACATACACTCTAAAAAATGCTGGGTTAAAAACAACACAAGTTAGGTTGAAAATGGACAAACCCAGCAATTGGGTTGTTTTAACCAGCGGTTGGGTTAAACGTTTGCCCAACCTGCTGGGTAGTTTTATTGAACTCAGCTATTGTTTAAAAATTCCTGTATTGCTCACTTAAAATGAACCCAAAATATTTTGGAAATGAACATTTATTAATAAGTTTAATGAATAATAATTAAACAATAAACATTTATTAAATTGCTTATTAATAAATGTTCACCTTTTGATTATTATTGTTGCCTCTAGTAATTGATTTTTAATTTCCAACCTATTTTGGGTTCATTTTAAGCAAGCCATATAGTAATTTTTAAACAATAGTTGAGTTAAATAAAATTGCCCAGCATGTTGGGCAAACATTTAACCCAATCGCTGGGTTTGTCCATTTTAACCCAACTTAGGTTTATTTTAACCCAGCATTTTTTAGATCGTACGTTTAAACAATGAAAAAACAACTTTTATTATGCACAGAACATTATATTTTTTTATAATGAATCAATAACCTTATTTTATTATATACATTTTCTGCCTTTTTGGCCTGTCCTCTGTCATGCTTCCAACTTCTCGTTGCTGCACCTGCATATATATGCACATTTAAATTGAAAAAGGAAATAAATGCAAGAATTTTGCATACTTTATATACCTTTAGATTTTAGCATGCATAAAAATGCTTAGTGTTTTTGTTCCCAGGTTGTAAGTGGCTGTATACCATATAAAATGAAAATAAATAAACATAAAACTGTCATAATAACATCATCCTTGCAGGCTAGGAACTCTTCAAGGACAATTTAGTGTCTAGACTTTTTATCACTTTGTTTTATTATGTTGAGTTTGTAAGAGTGGAATGATTAACATCTTAAAGCACTTTATTTGATCGTTTTGAAAATAATTTTTAAAGCCACTCATTTCCTAGGATGAGCCTTATAACATTAATATCAGCAATAGTAACTTCTGTAGCTATAAATGCATTTATGCCGCCTCTGCACATGCATTAAACAGTCTGTGGACGCGCCTTCTCGTGGTTATACACATCAAGAGCGGCTACTGGGCACGATTTGCAGTGTAAAGGTGTTTTGTGTGTGGTGCTGAATGGACAGCTCCCACACACACTCACTGGTCCAGCTGTTCAAACCCTGAACTGAACCACTGCACTTGATTACGGAGAACACCTACAAATATCAATCTCACTACTTTCCCCGCGTTATGTTTACTAATGAGGTTAATCTATTGACTTATTTATTCTATTTAATTAAACATGAGCCAATATTCCCATCAGTCTCCCTGCAGCTGAAATCATGCAGTGGACAGCAGGCAGTTTAGAGCCATTACAGCCTGATTTCAAATGAAAACGGAGGCTGGTTTTAATTTGTTAGGAGTGATCAGGGAGTGAGCGCATGTCGGTGTATTGATTCCCTCTGCACAGCACAGGATGTTTTACAGCTTAAAGTCAACACCTGCGTATTACCTCCAGCACACCTCAACGAGCGCGTTTATTCCCGAGTGAATGCACCACTCCCTTTGTTCTACATCCATCTCTGAGAGACAGACTGAAAAGTAGCCTATTTGTGTGTGTGTGTGTGTGTGTGTGTGTGTGTGTGTACACGACGCGACAAAACTATAAGCTTTCTGTTATAATACAAAGCGAAGAAAGCTTTGAGAATTATAACAGCTGCGTAAAGAGTTTGCGTCACGCTTTATCACATCGGCAGAATTTAACATTTGTAGCGTCGCGTCGAGTTGCTCAGTGTGGAAAGAGAGAGAGAGAGAGAGAGAGAGATGGGGAAAGTGGGCGGGGTCACGGTAGAAAGGGGGCGGAGACGCTCACCGTTCCATTACTCTGGTCCGTTTCTCCCGGTCGTGTTCAGTGCAGCAGCTGCGAGGATCTGAGGAAACTCACTCACTCTCCAGTGTCTCGGATACTTTACGGTCCCACGGACGCGCCGCCCGCCCGGTCTCCAATCACCCGTTCAGTCTGGCCCCGGGAATCGAGAACAGCCCCTCTTGAGGTGAGTGAAACGAATCATAAATAATTTCTGTATAATATGAAGCCAATTAAACCAGAAGGCAGTGAAGCTCGCGCTCAAGGAGACGAACCCGGGAAGCGCGAGCCGTTAAAGTCCGTTATTTTTGTTTGTCAGTCGCCTCAGGATTTTCTCCTCAGGGATGATTAATCATATCAGATGGACATATTCAGCGGATTTATAATCCTGAAATAATCCGCACCCTGCCTGTGAGGCTCTGGAGTTGTTTATTGGATAAGAATTAGTGAGCTTTTTTATGTTTTATTATTTGAGCTTGTTTAAATGAAAGTCCACTCAAACTCAAAAAGGCTTGACGTCTTTACCTCAAGTGCCCTGTGCCTAATTTCACCTGCTCTCTCTCTCTCTCTCTCTCTCTCTCTCAGATGATGTTGTGTCTCGGTCTGTTCGTGTCTCTGGTGGTTTTGACGGTGTCCGTTACCGGCAGCAGTGACGGAAACCCGCTGGACAACGATAAGTGGATGAGCACCGTGTCCCAGTACGACAAGAGCAAATACTGGAACAAATTCCGCGACGTGAGTTTTCCCACTATATTTCCTTCTGCTGCTGGGACACTTGCGCGTGTGTGTGTGTGTGTGTGTGTGAGGGACGTTTTGTTTTCTATATAGGGACCAAATGTCCCCCTAAAGGTCTGAAGTCATTTTAATTAGCTTAATTTAGAACAAAAGTCAAAGGAAGGTCTCTGTGTTTTGTTGACCTGCTTGGGAATTCTCTAAAAATTCTCTGAAAAATAGCAAAAGCTGACTGAATCTTATTTTGTTGTCTTTTCCAGGAGGTAAAAGCTTCATAAATTGGCAAAATGGGGTATTAATTAAAATCTAAAATGCCAAAAGGTTTATTTTAGGGTTAGGGGTTGTCTAGTGCATTGTTATTTTCAAAACAATATATGTGTGAGCTTGTGTGTGTCTGGCTGTATTTACAAGTATTCATCCAGTATTTGTATACTATCCCTACTAAATGTAGTATGCAAGATTAGCACTAGTACATCCAGAATTAGATGACATTGAAAGCATAAAATGATAAAGTGATAGCATAAAAACAACTGGTAGATAACATGTTTGTGCTCTTTGGGCCGAATATTACGTAAAAGTAATACAGAAGACCAATATGCATGCACACTTAACTATATAATATGCAACCAGCAGTAGGTCAAATGATGTCTGAATACATAATAGCACAGGAACTGTCTGATAAGAAAAGTTTAAGAATATGAGAACTGTTAGGGCTTTTCAAGTGTAAAGTAAATGCAATTGGTAAGAAAGTTGTTAGTTGTTGTTAATCTGCCTACTTGATTTTCTACCAAGGCCATAAAGACCTTAAAAAGAGAGGAATCAGATCAGATATCAGGTTTTCAATGACCCTAAATCCTAAATATGTGGTTACAGTCTTGTTGTAGTCTCAGTAATGCTGTACTGATGTTCAGCTTTAGTATGCAGTCTAAGTATGCCAATTTGGATGCAGCCCGTGCATGTGTTGTGTAATCCGTACTGGAGAGATTGAGATCTCGAAACGAAGCACCTGTCCATAAGTGCGTTCAGAGAGTCTCAGCTGTGGGATCTATATGAGAGTGAGATCGGGGGGTTCGAGGCTCTTTATATGGATGAAGTGATTGCAGGAGGTGAAATGAAGAGTCTCTTCATGCCTCTCAGTCCCTCTCTCTTTCACTATGCATCTCTCTCTCTCCTCTCATTCTTTATCTCTGCCTCTCTCTTTCTCTGTGTCAGTAATTTTTCTGTGTTAATGAGAGGTGATATTATGAATGCTGATGCAGTCAGAGAAGCTTTGAAAGGGAAGGTGACAAGGACATTAGCACATAAACGAACACACACACACATTTCCATGCTCATATGGTTCTAACTGAACAACTGCCAACACTGGAAAAATCATTAGGGGTGGGTGGAATGACCGACAACTTACATCTTGGTATGAGCATGTGTAGATCACAGTGTAGTCATTTTTCTGAAAAGTCAATGTGCAAATGGTTGATATATTAAATAACCATCTGGTAATGGTATTTTTAGATAAGCCAGTAAATGAAATGCTGCACAAATGAAAGGCACTTCATCTCTTCTTCTCTTTGTATTTGGAGGACACACAGCAAAAGATCAGACTATTCATATGAAATGCATTCTGGCATCAATGCAAAACCAGATTCACAATACATAAGAGCAAAACTAGTATAAACTCTGATTAAATTCTCATTAGATGAAACAGAATTACATTTTATTTTATTTTTTTACAATTTTCCACCCTGATCCATAAAATGAAAGTTAGTTGATTAAATATGAGGATACAAATTAAGTACAAAACCTTCAGACTTTTTGAACTTTTTATTAAAACTTTCAGTTTCGTTTAAAGTTTTTGTTTTGACAGTTCTTTGCATTTTAAAGCTGCAGTCTGTAAGCCTCTTTGTCGCCATCTCTGTTTCAAACCTGCAATTGTAGTTATTTGTGGAATTATCATCCTTACGTGGGTTGTGCATCGGCACGGTTCCTCATCGCGGATGAATCTAATGTTTGCTGCTAGTCACCACATCGGTGTGGATACTGTACTTCGGAATCACAAATTCTACGTCTTGGAAGTATGACCAAAATAAGAATTTTCACCAGAAAATGTCAGCTGAACAAGTAAGTAACATGTCTGCCACTTTTGTTCTGACCAACTGAGAAAAAAAGCATTACAATAAATCGTGCTGTGGTGATTTAAATCTAATGAACACTTAGCTCGGATCAGGTCAAACCGTGCAAATTATTATTATTGTTATATATAAGTCTTTTGCTTTTGACTATGAGTGAATCTCCAGCTGTCACTGATGATTGTCATTTGGACCTTTCTAAATTACAATCCGCATTCAAAATGATAAGTTTAATTATTGCAGCTGCTGTGAGAAGAGTCTATAAATGATCCGTCATCTGCAGCATCCTCCACATGCCATATAGCCTTAGAATTTCGCGCGTAAACCCACCAATACCACCCGAATTAGAAAACATTATTACAAGCTTACCGTAGTGAATCGGGCTAAGGTAAGGAGATAGTTTTGAACACTGGCTGGTTATGTTCATGCTCAAAAATTGAATTTTGGATAATTTGTAACCAAAAAAGGTTACAGACTGCAGCTTTAAATTTGAATTGCAATTCTCAATTCTGTTTGCTACCTCAACTCAAACTTAATTCAAACACAGGAACTGATTTGGAATTTAAAAAGCATTGTGGATTCAATTCTGAGCGCACAACCCTAACCCATATGTTGAATTTTGTATTCTCTCTTGTATAAATATCGTAAAGCAGTCCTTCAAATATGTTTGCAGTTTAAATGGTATAGCAAAATGTCTGACACACAGTTTACCATTGTGCACTAGATACGTCATAGCGCTTAGTCGTATTTTGCTCTATAATGGTGTACGTGTGAGTGTGTGTGGTGTGAATTTGTGTAATAACTCCACAAGCTCCATCAGTCTGTCAGGGTGAGAGATGACAGGTAGTGTTGAGCCCACGGTTTAAAAGCTTTAAACTGAAGGTTTCCTGAAGATCTAGCACAGACAGGCATTTTTATACACACATAGACACACACATTTTGAAAGGTTTTCTGTTCCAGTAACGGTCTGAAGCCTGAAATTAGTGGTCGTTTTTAAAGGTCGTTGTGAAATCTATGCAGACCTGTCTAATGCAATGCTCTGGCTGCAGCAGGTTTTATTCAGCATTGTTTTTCCATCCGCTTGGCTCTTTTCTTATGAAGAACCATTTTTGGCTGCATTGGGTTCTTAAGTTGGTATATGGTTCTAATAGGATACAGGGATGATGTTTTTTTTGTAGGCTAAAACCCAGAGATGAGTTAGCCTATTATTTTAAGTCGTCACCTTTATTTTTATAGCGCTTTATACATTAGAAATTGTTTCAAAGCAGCTTCACAGTAGGATTGCTGCAGTAGTCGGTGTAACTGGTGTTGCACGGTGTTCTGTCGGCACCGATTATTGTTGTTTTGCTTTTTTATAAAAATAAAAACTATTACTTCAATTGGACAATGGACGCTACAATTATAAACTGAAAGCATCTGCTCTGCTCCATACAGCACGAGCTGCAGAATCGCAGCAGAAGTCACTTATCACGTGATGAGAGTAAGGAGAGATGACTGACAAGACGATGGCGGAGGATCCTGAGTATCATTGACATATCTTATCTTGTACCTGTACACAGAGTACGCGTGATCGTGAATTTGAAAGCAAAACTAAAAAGCAGGCTCGCATTCAAAATGGATTTTGCATACTGATAGCGGTTCCCAAATGCCTCCAAATTATATAAAATATCTTTATATTTCCTACTTCACAGTAATAAACAGGAAAATACAGATTTAAAGATGCAAACTTCAGCAAATATGAGACAAATTCAAATTTGTGGTAAAGCAGCTGTAGCAAGATAATAGTTTCATTATTCAGCTTTAGCACTTCTGGTACCATCATCCTGAAGTCAGTGGGGGATTTTTTTCAATGGTTTTTGTTGTTGTTAAATGCCTAAGATAAGGTGGTCAATACAAGCTCAAGATGTTTTCAAGTTTTTTTCTACAACATATCATATGTAAGTAATACCTCACTTGTGATTTTTTTTTTTTAGAGCTTTTTTACTTGTCATGAAAAAGTCAGTTAACAAGTAGCTGTGGTGTTGTTCATTTATAGCCTAATATAGGCTTTTACCTCTGGCGATTGTATGTAGGCTTCAAATTCATAAAAGTTGTGTTCATTTGTGAAGATTATAATGATAAACAAAATAAGTAAGAATCATAAACTTTTGTTGGTCATGGAGCTCTTTTTCTGCAATAATCCAAAAGCCAATGGAGATATTCTATTGGGTAATTGTGGAGGGAACCAGAGTGTTGCTAACTTATGGGTCAGCCTACAAAAATACGTCACCACTGCAGAGCTCATTTGGTTTTAAGTGTTCTTTTTTGTTTTTAGTCAGTCAGTGTCTGTATCTGTATCTTTTAGTTCATTTATATGCTAGTGTACTCATAAATTGACAAGATTACACTTGCAGCAGATTTACACATTAAAAATTCTGTCTTTCTCCTAGGAAAACTAAACCAAAAATTTTGATGATTCATCTTGCAATATGTTCCGTCCAAACTTTTTTTTCAACTGGAAACACATCAACACAGAAAAGAAAAATGACCTTGTCATGTAATTTCTTTAAAAGTGAAGGACTGACTATCCTTCCTAAGGGCTGATGGGAATGAATTGGATGCAGTTGGACAGTAGAGGTGAGGTTACAGCTGTCAGAAGATGTGGAAATACTGGATGGGAACTTGAGGTCTTATTTAAAAAAAAAAAAATCTTATTAATGAAATGCTGCAAGTTTTGCTTTTGCTCTGTGCTGTGCAGTGTTGTGTTGTTTAAAATATGGAAGCACTATTTTACCGTAGATGTTAATATATGTCTAGGATTCATAAAGTCATCATTACATTGAGTTTTGAATGCTGAAATCAATCGTTTGTCAGAGCTAAAAACAGCAGCATTGAGACAGCAGAGATCTGACCATCATTTGATCATTGGAAAAGTACAAATTCAGGAGGCGTTATACTGACTGTACAGTTCAATTTGATTCGATTCTGTGTCCTTTTAAGTCATTTATGAGAGAACTCAAAGGGCACAATCATAAGAGAGACCTTGTGTGTGTGTGTGGTATGGATCCACTGGGACCGATGTGACTGCCATGTAAATGAGCCTCATTACTGAGAAACTGCTCACTGTCTAAACGAGAGGAGCGCTGAGGACAGCAGAGGAGAGTCTGGAAACTTTGGTTTTGTTTAGGGATGCACCAAAATGAAAATTCTGGACCGAAACCGAATATTCAGTATGCACTTGGCCGAAAATCGAAACCGAAAATAAATAATAAATTAATAATCAATTAATTAATCAATCAATCCTATTTAATAATTAACACTCAATAGCCACAACTGAGTTGTACAAACTTGGGATGCTCTGATCAGGATTTTTGCAGCCAATACCGACTACCATTTTCTTGTCTTCATGATAGTCTGAACTCGATCCCGATCACTCAAGCTTTATATTTAAGTTATATGTAAGCTCTCTGTTGACTGGCACTGGCATACATAATGATTTCACATGATTTTAAGTGGCATACTTAAAAGTAATGGCTCAAATTCTATCAAAAAACAAGGCTTCATCAAGTACATGGTCTCATTTGATGGAAAACCTAACAAAAGTTTGAGGAAAATAGATTTTGATCATGTTTGGAGGTTTTTATGTTACAAGACTGCTGAGAAAACAAATAACAAAGCACAAAGCTTTCTGACGATTATTGTATGGCAGGCCCACTACAAATGTTTAGTGAAGCTTTGTTTATACATCAACAGATAACAGCACTGACTAAAAAATTTTTGATTTAAGAAACCATTTCATTACCAATTAAATTCAATAAATTAATATTGTCAATCCAGAGCTAGGCTGTTGTAGTTTATCCAAGTTGTGTGCACGAAATAGATGCTGAACACAGTCAAAACTAGGGTTGGGCCGATAGACGATGCCATTGTCCATTGCCGATGCTGACAGACATCACGATGCTGAGCCGGCACATAGGCCGGACATTCACAGACAGCGCGTTCTCTTTTGTCTTGTCGTGCTTTGGTTTAATGGTTTAAAAGCATTTGCATGAATAAGAGCTTGATCATATAACACAGAAAAATCGTCCGATGCCAATTTGGTAGACATCGCCCAACCCTAGTCAAAACATGCAGAGAAGCACTAATTAAACTGTTTCGGTCAGTGATTTCGACCCTCCAGAATCATTTTGGCCAGAAACCGAAAATAGCTGCTTCTCCTGAAAATTTCCGGTAGTCGAAATTTCGCTGCATCCCTAGTTTTGTTGATGTTTTATTGTTCCCCAGAGGAAAAGCAGGCTTGTGATTAACTGTAATCACTGGGATTCTGTGTCTTAAAAGTTTCCGTCTTTCTCTTTCTGGTTCCTTTTTGCTTTTGTGTTACTCATTTTCAAAGGAAATAGTGTGTAATAGTGTGTGTGAAAAGCTGTAGTTTATTTATCAAGCGGGAGGAACAACCACCCAGTAGAGCGTTACAGTAATCTAGCCTCGAGGTCATGAACACATGAACTAACCGTTCTGCATTCTTCATTGAGAGCATATGTCGTAGTTTAGATATATTTTTAATAGGGCTGCACGATAAATCGCATGCGATTGTCATGCGTGTCTCGTCAGTAAAGCCGGTTCTGTGATTAGCGGTAAATGTCCATCACCTGCTTTCAAATGGAGCGGCACTTAATATACAGAGCCGTAGTTTGCGGACAAGCTACGCAATATCACGTTCATAACCGCATGCGATTCATCTGCAATTATGAACGCGATATTGCGTAGCTTGTCTGCGAACTACGGCTCTGTATATTAAGTGCCGCTCCATTTGAAAGCAGGTGATGGACATTTACCGCTAATCACAGAACCGGCTTTACTGACGAGACACGCATGACAATCGCATGCGATTTATCGTGCAGCCCTATTAAAAATATATCTAAACTACGACATATGCTCTCAATGAAGAATGCAGAACGGTTAGTTCATGTGTTCATGACCTCGAGGCTAGATTACTGTAACGCTCTACTGGGTGGTTGTTCCTCCCGCTTGATAAATAAACTACAGCTTTTCACACACACTATTACACACTATTTCCTTTGAAAATGAGTAACACAAAAGCAAAAAGGAACCAGAAAGAGAAAGACGGAAACTTTTAAGACACAGAATCCCAGTGATTACAGTTAATCACAAGCCTGCTTTTCCTCTGGGGAACAATAAAACATCAACAAAACTAGGGATGCAGCGAAATTTCGACTACCGGAAATTTTCAGGAGAAGCAGCTATTTTCGGTTTCTGGCCAAAATGATTCTGGAGGGTCGAAATCACTGACCGAAACAGTTTAATTAGTGCTTCTCTGCATGTTTTGACTAGGGTTGGGCGATGTCTACCAAATTGGCATCGGACGATTTTTCTGTGTTATATGATCAAGCTCTTATTCATGCAAATGCTTTTAAACCATTAAACCAAAGCACGACAAGACAAAAGAGAACGCGCTGTCTGTGAATGTCCGGCCTATGTGCCGGCTCAGCATCGTGATGTCTGTCAGCATCGGCAATGGACAATGGCATCGTCTATCGGCCCAACCCTAGTTTTGACTGTGTTCAGCATCTATTTCGTGCACACAACTTGGATAAACTACAACAGCCTAGCTCTGGATTGACAATATTAATTTATTGAATTTAATTGGTAATGAAATGGTTTCTTAAATCAAAAATTTTTTAGTCAGTGCTGTTATCTGTTGATGTATAAACAAAGCTTCACTAAACATTTGTAGTGGGCCTGCCATACAATAATCGTCAGAAAGCTTTGTGCTTTGTTATTTGTTTTCTCAGCAGTCTTGTAACATAAAAACCTCCAAACATGATCAAAATCTATTTTCCTCAAACTTTTGTTAGGTTTTCCATCAAATGAGACCATGTACTTGATGAAGCCTTGTTTTTTGATAGAATTTGAGCCATTACTTTTAAGTATGCCACTTAAAATCATGTGAAATCATTATGTATGCTAGTGCCAGTCAACAGAGAGCTTACATATAACTTAAATATAAAGCTTGAGTGATCGGGATCGAGTTCAGACTATCATGAAGACAAGAAAATGGTAGTCGGTATTGGCTGCAAAAATCCTGATCAGAGCATCCCAAGTTTGTACAACTCAGTTGTGGCTATTGAGTGTTAATTATTAAATAGGATTGATTGATTAATTAATTGATTATTAATTTATTATTTATTTTCGGTTTCGATTTTCGGCCAAGTGCATACTGAATATTCGGTTTCGGTCCAGAATTTTCATTTTGGTGCATCCCTAAACAAAACCAAAGTTTCCAGACTCTCCTCTGCTGTCCTCAGCGCTCCTCTCGTTTAGACAGTGAGCAGTTTCTCAGTAATGAGGCTCATTTACATGGCAGTCACATCGGTCCCAGTGGATCCATACCACACACACACACAAGGTCTCTCTTATGATTGTGCCCTTTGAGTTCTCTCATAAATGACTTAAAAGGACACAGAATCGAATCAAATTGAACTGTACAGTCAGTATAACGCCTCCTGAATTTGTACTTTTCCNATGAACGCGATATTGCGTGGCTTGTCAGTGATCTACGGCTCTGTCTATTAAATGCCGCTCCATTTAAAAGCAGGTGATGGCGATTTAGCGGTAATCAGGGAATCGGCTTTACTGACGAAATGCGCGTGACAATCGCATGCGATTAATCGTGCAGCCCTAGTTCTACCATATTTATGGCAGAGAGGCAGTTTAGCTGCTTTGACCAAATAAAGTATACACGAGACTAGATAATGATCTGAGATGTCGTCACTCTGCTGCAGAATTTCAACGGCATCAATATCGATTCCATGTGACAATATTAGATCTAAAGTATGATTACGACAATGAGTGGGTCCTGACACGTGTTGTCTAACACCAATAGAGTTTAGAATTTCTTTAAATGCCAATCCCAATGAGTCTTTTTTATTATCTACATGGATATTAAAATCACCAACAACAAGGACTTTATCTGCAGCTAGTACTATTTCCGATAGAAAATCAGCAAATTCTTTAATAAAGTCTGTATGGTGTCCTGGTGGCCTGTATACAGTAGCCAGCACAAATGTCAACTTACATAATGTTACGTAAAGTACCATAACTTCAAAGGAATTATATTTGAAAGACTTTTGACTAATATATATTAATATATTATTAATAAATATTACTATAAATTACAGCAACACCTCCCCCTTTGCCTTTCTGTCGAGGATTGTGTCGACAATCATAACCTTGAGGGCTAGACTCATTTAAAGTAATGTAATCGTCCGGTTTTAGCCAGGTTTCTGTCAAACATAGCACATCTAGATTATTTTCTGTGATAATATCATTTACAATAAGTGCTTTTGAAGAAAGTGATCTAATATTTAACAACCCAAGCTTTATCATTTGTTTATCATTATTATCTCTATTTTTTTGTATTTGTTGAACATCAATTAAATTTTTACCATTAAATGGGTTTGGAAGTTTTTTGTTTACTAATTCGGGGTACAGACACAGTCTCTATGTGATAATATCTAGGTGTGAGAGTTTCTATGTGTTGGGAATTATCTGACTTCTGTAACGTGAGGCAGCTAGCAGACGGTCGGTTTAGCCAGTCTGTCTGCTTCCTGACTTGGGCCCCAGTTTGTCATGTTTCAGCTCTAAGACTATGTGCCATATTACTAGAGAGAAGAGCAGCACCATCCCGGGAGGGATGAATACCATCTCTTTTCAACAGGTCAGGTCTGCCCCAAAAACTTTTCCAATTGTCTATGAAACCTATATTATTTTGCGGACACCACTTAGACAGCCAGCCATTGAGTGATGATAATCTGCTAACTATCTCATCACTCCGATGAACAGGAAGAGGACCAGAGCAAATTACTTCTCCTGACATTGTACTTGCGAGTTCACACACCTCTTTAATGTTAATTTTAGTGATCTCCGACTGGCGAAGTCGAACATCATTTGTGCCGACGTGAATAATAATTTTAGAGTATTTACGATTAGCATTAACCAGCACTTTTAAATTTGCTTTGATGTCAGGTGCTCTGGCTCCCGGCAAACATGTGACTATGGTGGCTGGCATCTCTATTTTCACGTTCCGTGTAATAGAATCGCCAATAACTAGGGCACTTCCAACAGGATTCTCAGTGGGTGTGTCACTGAGTGGGGAGAACCTGTTTGATGTTCTTACTGGAACGGAAGAGTGGTGTTTTCCGCGGCTAGGCTGCCTCACCGTTACCCAAGTGCCCTGCTGCACGGGCCCTACAGCCGGAACCGAACAATGTACAGAGTTCACTAAGCTAGTCGCATCCAAAACAGTATCTGAAGCCCTTGCATTCTTACTATCCTCGATTAAAGTTTGGATGCGTGTCTCTAATTCTGAGATTCTCTCTGTCAGCCTGACTATTTCCCTACATTTATGACATGTAAATCCCTCGTCGCTGACAGAGAGAGCTATGCTAAACATGTGACAAATGGAACAGGAAACAATTCTGGGAGAGGATGACATTACTCACCGTGTTTGTAGACTGATCTGAGTTACCACAGCTGTTTGATGAACGCGTTGAAAAAGGAGCGTGCGAGAGACTGATGACAAAACAAGCTAGCGAGATGCAAACGTGTTGTAACAGCGATTTAGTTTCAAAGATTACAAGCTAGCAACGTCAGATTAATGTGGTAGGCAATAGTATATATAAAGTAATAATAATATGAGCAACAATGAATAAAAGTACGAGATTCAATAAAAGTAAGAGAAAACAAATCTATACGGAGACGCAAACCACTCTGAGCACAGTGAGCAGCAAGGCAGAGGCAGCGAGGCAGACAGGAGCAATCGAGCAATCCATGCACACGCACCTCCTGAGCGGGTAAGCACACGCAGCGTCATCTCGCAACTGCGATCCAGAATCGTTGAAGAGCGAATCTCGATGCATTGATTTTTTCTCACACCCCTACTAACTAACTAACTAACTAACTATTCTATCTATCTGTCTGTCTATTTGTCTGGTTCTATCGATCATTCCATTTATTACAGTTATAAGAATTTTAATAATAATAATTCTGCTTCCTTATGGAACAGGAGAAAAAATGACTATTGATAAACTGATCCAGTTTAATCCAGTTTGGCAAACCAGCAGTGGGTTATTATAACCTAGCGGACTGGATAGTTTGTGAGGAAGTGTCAGTGAAACTTAACCCAGCAGTGGGTTACACAAAACTGCCCTACACTGTGAAAATTTAACCCAACAAAATAACCCAACAGGCAACAGGCCTCCTGAATCTAGCAGTTTGGGTAAAAAAATAATCCAGCAAATTTGAGTGTATATTCAAATTCAAACTGCATTCTGTATTCTGTTTGCCTTCTCAATTCAAATTCAGCAATTGAATGGAATTTAAAAGGCATTCTCTGTTCAATCCAAGCGAGTAGTAATCATTTCACATGCATGAAATTTGTAAATAAATTCATTTTAATTTGGATAGAAGTGCAAAATAGAGTGGCTGGATTTGAGTAGATTTACATTGTGATGAAAATAGCACCTCAGAGCAAATGCGTCATGCACTTTAAATGTATTCAGATTCACTGTTTATAATGAGGGGTTTGAGTTTATTTGGGGTTTTAAGTTATTCTGAATTTGGCGAGGACATTATTCTGCTCTTTGCTTTCTGATTAGACCTGGCTCCTGGTTGAAGACCAGCAAGTTTAAGGGGACCGACGTGGAGCCCTTTTCTAACATCTTTTCCTTTGTCCTATGTCTGACTTCCCTTCCCCCTTCTCTCTCGTTCTCTCATTCACTCTCTTTGACACATCCTGACCCTGTGCTCCATCAGCCGTGAAATCAGCCCCGCAACACACACACCTGCCTAAATCAGCTGCCATATCGCTGACTGTTTTCTGCCATCATTAGAAGGGTCATGCATCCGGATCCAGATGATATTTTTCAAGTGTTTGTTTTTGCATCTAGCTGTGCTATTTTATATTTGGTCTCTTCTACCTTTGGTGAGCCTGTGTGCTGCGGCTGTTTCTATTGATTTGTTAATTCATTAGACTGGGCAGAAAAGCCGAACAGAATTGCTGAGGGAACATGACTGTAAGAGAGGCAGGTGTGTAAACCCATGGGATTGATCAGTGTGTGTGTGTGTGTGCTGACAGAAGGTATTACACTGAGTGCTCACAGCTGGGACTATGATGACTGTGCTGAGGATGTTCTGTGAACGTGTGCATGATGAGAATAGAGGGATGAAGTGAAGGAGTAGGAGAGCTGCAAGGACAGATTTTAATTCTGAAGTCTTAGAGAGAAAGACAATAAGAGAATTTGGAACAATAGACATTTTCATCTGCAACCGAGGGCAGTTTTGGGCATCATAGAGGTGCCTAAGATGCTAAAACATTAAGGCTAGTAGCAAAGTAGATTTTGAGACAGAATCTGCCATTTGTCTGTCTGTCTGTCTGTCTGTCTATTAGAATCAGAATCAGATTCAATAACTTTACTGATATGGTAAAAAGCTTTACATTTCTAAAGCATTAGTCACATAGATGCATGTTTACACACAAGCTGTTTGCACAATATTTTCAGCATTATTACTCGTGTCACATGATCTTTCAGAAATCATTTTAATGCTGATTTGCTGCTCAAGAAGCATTTCTTACTATCACGGTTGTGCTGCTTTATATTTTTGTGGTGACCATTTTTTCAGCATTCTTTGATGAATATAAAGTTCAAAAGAACAGCATTTATTTGAAAGAGGAACCTTTTGTAACATTATAAATGTCTTTATTGTCTCTTTTGATCAATTTAATTCATACTTGCTGAATAAAAAAATTCGAAACCAAGCTTTTGAATGGTAGTGTATATACAACAGAAATGAAAATCCTTTTGTGTTTCTCTCTGTGGTCCATCATGGCAGACAATGATCTGTGTTAATGTGTGAGGGAATGTTTGGCTGTATTGACAGGGCTGCAGACACACTGCCGATCAATCAGGCGCTTGAAAAGTGAGCAAAGTCCTGCTGAGAGACCTGTATCACATGATATGGGAGTGTGTGGGAGTTTGGAGGTTAGTCTCTTCCCAGGATGCAATGCACTTTAATAGCATGTTAACTGTGAGTTCAGGTTTGAAAAATTAAAGGTGTTTGTCTTTGTGTGTTGCCCCTCTTTTAGTACGCAGCCATCCAAAAACAACTTCAGAAATGAACCCAAAGTCCAAATGTCAGCTAATCTGAAAAAGATTTGTGTATTTGATATGATTATTTCAGCAGAAAGCAGGACCTGCCTTCATGTGTGTGTTTGAACCTTCGGCTTTCACCCCGTCAGTGGCTTTAGCAAGTGAAATTAAGTATTTTCTTCCATCTCAGACAGACAGACAGTCACAGTGAGACAGATTCATGTGCTGTTTGCATATTAAAGTAAACAGTACAAATTTTCCCGTCTGTATCATTAAAGGAGGTGTGTGTTTTACTGGATGGTGACGCACTATCTCAAGGTTTTTCCAGCTCACTGAATGAAGGATTTCTCTCTCTCTCTCTTGTCTCTTTCTATGTGGGTGACAGTCTTGTCAGCATCTCATTGATGGGAAGGAGAGGCAGAAGTTGTTTTCCTTCAGTCTGGTTTATTGTTGGTTTGTCTTCAAGATTCGGCTGTTTTTCTGTCTCGTTTTTAACCTCCACCACCGTCTTCCTCTTTCTATCTCTCTGTATTCATCTCTCTCATATTCCTCATATTCCTTGAAGCAAAGCATGTTGCTTTGTGTGTGTATGTTTGTGTGTGTGTGTGTGTGTGTGTGTGTGCACGTGCAATGCCGCACATGTACTAGGGCTGCAGTTTGGGTCATTTATAACATGCATTTGGAAACAGAACATGCTCCTACCATCTCCCCAAACTTGTAATGAGAAGTGCGAATAAACTGGCCATTGACTACAAAAGAGAAGCTTCATGTGGTTTTCTGCCAAAATAAAAGCTTGATGGTGTAATATTTGAAAATGAAGAAATTAAGCCATAAATATTAGTATTTTAATTTGACAGTTGTACTGAAAAATATTATTTTATTATATTTCTAAATNNNNTATTTCTAAATCTTTTTTTTTATTACAATAGTAATATTTCTTATTTTGTTTATTTTTAAATAATAATAATTATAATTATTATTATTATGATTATTTCATAGTTATATTGATAAATCATGACAAAATGGCCTACAAACAAGCACAGAAAACCTGGAGCTTTTTTTAAAATCACATTTAAAATCACAATCACAATCATAATTGGATTCCCCCCCTCCCCCAAATTGTTCAGCCCTAGCATCTCTATAAAATATAACAGCCTGAAAGCTGTGCAATTTTTTGTATATGGTTGTGTTTTATAGTTAGCTATGGTCATGTCAACAGTTTAACTAACATCAACTAACCTGCTCAGGAAGATTCTCTTCGCCATGTTAGCATTTGACCTGAATGAGGTTATGTACCCGTTGAGAATGCAACACGTACCTGCGCTGCATTATGCATTGCATGACAACTTTCAGAACACAGCATTGTTTGAAATCATGCTTGCATAGCTTAAAGCTTTTATGTACTTGCATTGTTTGTAAAATATGTTTTAGATCTTGGCAGGGTTATTATCATTATAAACGAGGAAAATACGCACACTAACTATTCCCTTTATTTGCGAAATATGAAATGTAAAGTCAAGTCATGTCACCTTTATTTACCTGTATATAGCACTTTATACAGTACAGATCAAAAGCAGCTTTACAATGATAAACGGGAAAATAATGATTCAATGATGTGAACAGAATTAAAGTCTGCTGTAAAAAAAAAACAATAAAGGGAATAGTTAAATTACTAGTATAGTTAATTATTAACTATAATAACTAGTTAATTATTTTCATATCTTTAATTTTGATTTTGCAACTGTTGGAGATAATTCAGATGTATGTACTTTCCCCCTCTTTTCTAGGGTTATTATCATTAACTAAAACTAAATCTAAACCCATTAAAAATTCATTATTTGAACAAAAAACAAAACAAAAA
Source organism: Anabarilius grahami (assembly GCA_003731715.1). NCBI lineage: Eukaryota > Metazoa > Chordata > Actinopteri > Cypriniformes > Xenocyprididae > Anabarilius > Anabarilius grahami. Next base: position 4,217,046 of record RJVU01047220.1, on the reverse strand, counting down.
ATATTAACTGAAATAAAATAACCTATATAAAATACTTATTTTATTTCAGCTAGTTGCCAAGGCAACACCTCTCATTTTTGTTTAGTTTAGGTTGAAGTACTAAAATAACTAAAACTAAATAAACTAAATCTAAAAACTTAATAAAAACTATAGACATAAAAAAAAAAAAATTACTAAAACTTCAACTAAAATTAAAATGAAAACAGAAAATATAAAATTTAATTCAAATTATTGACAAAAACTAGTTTTATGTCAATGATGCTAAAATAACACTGGGTCTTGGTTAGTGCTACATGCTAGACTACTTGTTAGTAAACATCTCCAATTATTATTTATTAGAAAGCCAACCTGTGATGTTCATCTGGTCGAACGGAGACTTTCCCAGAGTTTAATGTTCTCGTTGTGGAGGTCTCACTCTCAGTGGGAGATGAATTAAGGATGAGGAGCGTTTAATAAGGAGGTGAGACAGCGAAGTACAGCGTTCAGCTCTCCTCCAGAGAGACGGGAACAGATTTCTCGCCTGTCTGCTGTTGAGCTATCACCTCTCTGTCTTTCTCTCCAGCACTGGAAACTGCTGATTCTGGTCTCTGACTCAGACGCTTTTCATACTGTACGGTCGGACTGCATGTCATCAGTAATTAGTGATGCGTGAAACGAGTTGTCAGCCGGACAGCATCAAACGATCCTGAGAAAAAGAGAACGAGAAAGAGGGAATTAAAGTAGTAAGATGGAGAGAAATGGAGGATGAAGGTGCAGAAAAATAAGAAGTAGTGATAGATGATCAGTCAAGCACCTCATCCAGTGGGGAGTTTATTGTGCTACTTTGAATATGTGCGCAAGAGACAATTTATCTCCTGCTGCGTGAAAATACGGCAGCGCTTTTTCATTAGTAGGAGGAAATAACGGGAGCAAAGATGGCAGAAATCCACTTAGCTGAGATAATGCACTTTCACATGCACAAGCATGGACCAGAATGACGGTATATGTGTGACAGTAGAAATGTGTCAACCGATAGAGACTTTGTCATGCAATTTATAGCACAATAGATTTATTAACTCAGCTATCAGTGGGCAGGACTTATTTACATGTGAAAGCGATAAAGAAAAGTGGAGTAATGTATAAATACAGAGTGGGATGAGAAAGAATTTGCTCCAATTAAACAGAAAAGTGCCTTTCAAGTATTTAATTCCCTGGATTATCTAATATAGCCATTAATCCATGTTTATGTAATATGTAAAGTATTTTTTTTGTCTCATTTTCAGCAAAAATAGCCATTTTAAAATAACAGCATCTCTGTTTGGTCTCTCTTATTTACTTTCTTGTTTACACAATGCAAACCATCAAGTAACAAGTGAACAACTCATTCTTTACATCTTAGGTTGCAAGTGAACACATTCACAACAATAAACTCACATTCACAGACAATGACGCCGCATGGAGCAGTCACAGGAGAAACAAACCTGTCGCTCCCTATACAGTAGCTACGTCTGTTTAACAGGTGATCATGGTCACTTGTAAGGGTAGTCGCACTCACAGTGTTTCCTACAAAAGCTTTTCAGCAGTTCAGCTATGACAAAAAATTACATTAAAGCTGAGTTGTGAGCTTACCTTCTGAATTGAATTTGATGAGAAAGAGGCCATATTTAATTTGAAATGAATGAAGTAAAAGGAGGAAAGGAAGTACAGTTTCTTAAAAAGCATTAAATACACATCATAATTGTATGCATTGTATTGGTTTGTCCTCTCTGCACACAGCAACAAACATTTATGGACCAGTGATGTCTGATTTATAAATGAATGACTCTGTGCTTTTTAATGATTTGTTTGAGAAGATTCACAAATCAGACTTGAGTTTTTAGTTTTTGTTTAGTCAAAAAATATGTATGTATTTATTCAGAAACTGAGTCCATGTTGAAATGCTGAAATGGTCGTATGTCTGAAATCTGCATTATTTTCTGCAGCAGAGGCGAAAACCGCCAGAAATGGTTAGAGCGCCTTTTGCTTGTGGAAACAGATTTCCAGCTCATTTGTTAATATCATGTGTTATACAGAACAGATGTCAGCATTATGATAACCAATAGAGATGCACACACACAAATAAATGCACTGGTGAATTTATGGATGTGCTTGCATGGGATTTATGTGTGTGTGTGTGTGTGTGTATGATCACATTTAGCTCCTGAAATTATTCATTAATTTGTCATAATTTGTATGCACTTATAAATATAGATTGCAATTCAATGAAGGTCCATCATCTCTCTTTCTCTCTTTATATAGAATCTTTCAGATACTTCAGACGAGAGAGAGTGAAGTGTCTATTTTCAAAGTATTTCTGACACTTTCTTTTATCTGTCTCATCTTAGCCACCTTCTTTTTTCTTTGTCTTGGTCCATTCCTCTTGTTCTTTTACAGGAAATGTTGTAGAGATGAAAACATGGCACAAGGTTGTTTTGAATATCACAGGCTGAATCTCAACACGTATACTAAACTAGATTTTTACATTTTTGGAAGAACCTGTCAGAAGCCCAGTAGTCCTGCACTTTCATGTGATCTTTAGACATGTACATGTGACTCGGGTCCCTTTTTCTATGTAAGTCTATGGGATATTTTTCATCCAGCAGTGAAAATTATAAGTCTGATCACTTAGTACAGTAACAGCGTGCACTTTCTTTGTATTGTGTAGTAGAAGTATGAGATTGGCATTCAGGTGCAGCATCTTTTGTGGTCTCCTGTATGAGGCCTCTGCTTTCTGATTGACTAATAGTGCATCACAGTCACTCCCAGACAGATCATTCTTTGACCTTCACTGTCGGACTGTTATCTCACACACACAAAGACTCGAAAATTATCATACACACTGATTGTAGTGTTGATTCTCAGTGGGAGGGGCTTCACGCTGGATGACTGACAGCTCCTCTGAAGAGATTTATTATAGGATGTGAGTACCAGCACTGCCAGACTCCACATTAACAGAATTTAGTGGAATAATAATTAGTTTTTTACCACCAAAAGAAAATAAGTATAACTGCACTCTCAGGGGGAAAAAGTACAAAAGCTCTCACTGGGGCGGTACCCTATGAAAAGGTCCTAATATGTACAATTTAGGAACTAATATGTAGCTTTAAGATATATGCATCCTTTAGAGGTAAATAATATACAAAGGTGTACCTTTTGAAAGAGCACTTAGCCCAGTGACAGCTTTTGTAATTTTTTTTCTGAGAGCACTTTCAAATGTGAACTCATAAACATTAGTTTTAGATGTTGAGTGTTTGAGTGGGCGATCCTTTTGCAATTTTTTTTTTGCCTGTTTTGCAGTCTGAAGGGAGTCAGTGCTTTTTGGGCAGTCAGAGTTGACAGATTTAACAGAAAATTGCTTAGTGTATTATGGCCACAGACTCCGATTTTTTTTAGGTTCCGACTTTGATTCCATCCAGTCATTTGATATCAAACATGCATGATATTTTGAACCGATTTTACAACACATCGCTGTCATTTATATGTATTGCATATCCGCCATGTTTTTAGGTTTAAACACGTTTATCTTCTGCTTTAGGGTTATTCACACTTGAAATAGTTAACCCTGGATCATTCTCAACCCCGGGTAAACCGAATCCTGGGTTATCTTGCTTCAAGTTTCACTCTGCTCATAATTTACTCTGGGTTAACAATTAATCCTGGGTATTCATAAGCTGTGACCTGTTTACATAGCTCTAGCATTGCGCACCAAAAGCGGTGCTAACCCTGATTCTAAATTACAAGTGTGAAACATTCCTTTACCCGGGGTTAAAAGTGGTGTTTAGAATGACGATAACCCAATGCACAATATGTTGTGGGCAGTATTAGCCATTAAAGTGTGCACTGATCTGCACTTCTAATTTTGGAATTTCAAATGCTATTTAGGATGGAATGTATGCATATTGGAATGCTTCATAGGTTCTTCAGGATTCTAGAAGCTGCAGTGAGAGCATTAGGTCTGATCACACAAGAGTCCATCGTCTGAAGTAAGCAGGACGTCAGTGAGGCTTAACCACCCGGCAGGGACTGCCAGAAATCAGATGCTCTGCAGACTCTCTCTGTTCAGGGTCTGTCTGTACTGGGGGATTTAACAAGGTTTCTGCTCGCTTGTAAATCCCTGTGATTTCTGGATGGAATGTGCAGTGAGACTGGTGCAGTTCTGGGGTGACACAGAGGAATATTGGGTCAACTGGATATAGATTGATTACAGACTGACATTTCAGAGTTTGTCTGCTGAGTTTATGGAAATGAGTCTTTGCATGCCGGAAGCGTGCCCGGATCACACGTCTGGGACATCCACATTACAACAGGGAGAGAGAAGCATTTGTGATCCTAATAAGACTCTTTGTGGTTTTGGCACTGTTAAAAATGGGACATTGTTATTTTTTTTTACCACTTGGGATACAACATGAAAAAGAAAGAAAGAGGACAGAAGTTATATAACATAAACTAGGGCTGTGTACAATATATAGTCATACTATTTTTTACAGTATCTCATCAATTCTGTGGGTTAATTAATTAATTAATTAATTCACACATTCATATAGTTTTCTATAGTTAAATTAAGAAGAAAGTGTAAATAAGTGTAATCTCTAAAAGTAGGGTTTTCTAGATTTTTATAGGAGTTGCATCTATATACCTGCTGAATTATGATGTTGTTTTTTATCATTTCTTTCCTATGCAATTAATTTAACATAAAGTGCTTAACATATATAATTAATTCAGTGTTTTTGCACATAATATCAGCCCTATGTTTGCTAGCTTTTTTTATTTTTATTTATTTTTTTGGTAAATTTGACCCTTTGGCTAAAATTGACGATTAAAGTTTGAACATTCTATTTTAAGTTTGAAAATCTCCCTTTAACATTTGACCTTGATGTGTTCATAATATTTGCATAGTCTTTTCTTTTTTGCATAAATTTTACCATTTATACAAAACAAATTCACTATATTTAATCTGTAAAATTAGGGATTGTGCACTATCGTAATGATCTAGGATTATAATGAAATAGAAAAACAGATTAATCAGCCCATTTTGTTTTAGTTTGTCTTTTAACGCCTTTGAAGTCTGCTGTTATCTTATCGCTGCAAACTCTCTGTTGGCTCTTTTCACCAGTCAGTGAGTATTTGCATATTCCTGATGTTTTGCTGCAGGATTATTAGAAAAGAAATATGACTCAATGGATTGTGAAACCTTTTGTGAATTAATCTGATTACTCTACCAATTAAATGTAATTTAAATGTGTTTTACACCCCATCTGCACAGCGAGAAAATGATGCACCGCAGCACATCAACTCTAGAACACTCCCATTATAGTCAGTGAAACTGTCCCCGTTCACACTGCATTATCAACGTGCAGAATTAGGCACATCTGACAACCTGTTCACAACCTCTCTTCATCCTCTCTTTTTTGCACTCTTTTTCTCTTTTGCTGCTTATGCTGCTTGTGTGACCCGTCAAACACTTTCTAAGAGCACCTTTGGAGTTTTTACTGCTCATTTATTTTCTTTTCTTTCTGCGTTTATGGCCTCTTTCTCTCTCTCTTTCTATAGTGTCTATAACCCTGTACGGCTGAATTGGTCATTATCTCTGCTGCTCCCTGAGGCCATAGTTGCAGACCTGTACGTGTGTACGCTGTTTTGCAGAATCTTTAATAATTCACAAAGTGGGCACTTCTCCTCTCCTACGCCACTCTCTTGAGAAATGTAAAAGGGGGCAGTGATTTATTTAATATTTTTTTGGTAATTAATATAGCTTGTCATTGGTTAGGTGATATTGAATATTTACAATGTATTCACAATGAAACAATGAATTTGCTGATGATTTAACAGTGTGAATCACAACTTGAATGCAGTTTTGTTTGTGTGGTTTCCCAAAGAGCAGATTAATAAGACAACATTGTAAGTGCATCACAAATTTAAGTTAAGTTTAATACGTTTATTCATTCATTAACTTTTTCTTTTAATGTTTCAATTCACAACTCTTAGCAAGTCTTTGCAGAAATGTTCATTGAGTTGTGGCACTTTACATGATTTAAAATGTTTTATGTATTAAGATAAATATATAACTTTATTACTATGTATTGCTGTGTTAGTGCATGTTAGTGAAAATGATTAAATATTCTTACTGTTCATTTAGATCATTTAATCATGCTGTGATTAATTTTGGCTAGATTTATACTGTATTTTTTAAGGATTATTTCCCTTCAGAATTAAAATTTCCTAATAATTTACTCACCCCCATGTCATCCAAGATGTTTATGTCTTTCTTTCTTCAGTTGAAAAGAAATTAAGGTTTTTGAGGAAAACATTCCAGGATTTTTCTCCATATAGTGGACTTCAACAGTTACCAACGGGTAACCTTTCCAACATTATTATGTAATGCGTGGCACATCGCAGAGCTAGTGCAAGATGAGCATTCGTGGTTAAAAAGTATATCATTTTTATTTACTTTTTTAGAAAATGGCCGAACGTTTCGCAAGTTAAAACCCTTACTCCTCGTCTGGGATCATGTGGAGACCTTTGGAGTAGGGATGGGCATTTCAAGCAAAAATAATATTCGAAGATCGCTGGGAATTATTCGATTATCATTCGAAAATCGCACCCCTCCCCCACATGCACGCACGCATACACACACAAACAGAGAGAGAGAGGGAGAGAGACCATTCATGCTTTCAATCTGTATGATATTGATAAACTGTTTAATTCATTGGGGAATATGCTGTCTTAACTCAAGCCATATAATGATTGTAATGTGCTGAAACATATTAATATGTTCGTTAATAATAAGTGAAAGTAAAATCCGCACGGCCATTCATAACGGTGCGAAGCAGAGCGAGCGTTTTCAATTAATTCCTACGTTGAGCTTCCATAGGAATAAACTGAAAATGCTCGCTCTCCACCAGTGGACACGCACCTTGAATGACCGAGGGGATTTTACTTTCACTTTCAAATTAGCGCCAATTCGGGAGCGGTGACAAGTGATGATACCGGTGTTGTTCCTGAACAACTGAGCAACACCGACTATCGCAGCAAGCATACCTCAAGCCATATTGATTTTAGGCTACCTAAACGCATTATAACATTGTGAACAGCCTGAATGATGACACTTGTGTCGTGTGAACATTGATTTTAACGTCTCTGTTATATGCCATGCTAGTCTTTGTTCTACTGTTGTCTAAAAGTTGATTGACAGCTTTTTAGGTGCGTTATTGGCAGCGCGTGCCACGCTCTGGTTACATGAACGTGTCGCCATTGAAAACATGAGGATTTTTTTCAATCGCACAACCTATTCGATATTCTATAATTAAATCAACTAATCAAATATTCGAAAATCGTGACACATCCCTACTTTGAAGCTGCACCGAAATGGCAATTTTTGCAATTCAAAAACCTTAATTTTTTTTCGACTGAAGAAAGAAAGACATAAACATCTTGGACAACATTAGGGCTGTGCAATTAATCGTATTTTCGATTTCAATTTTGATTTTGGCTTCCAACGATTATGAAAACAAGATAATCGAGGTAAAACGATTACTGTACTGCTGCTGCATTCCGTTTAGTCCGTTCATTCTTTTCTTTCACAGCGGTGTGCTTTTATTCCTCCCTAACCAAAAATTAACATCCAAATCAGCCTAATAAGAGAGGGATGTAAAATGCAATCTACTGTTGCTAAACTTCGGGACGTGCTTAATATTAACCATAAACAGTGCTATTAAAAGCGCATTAAGCCGTGAAACGGACGCTGTTCCCTAGGCGGCCACCTGTGCGCGCGCTCAGAGACAGTGCGGAACGCGCATAAGCAAAGGGCTTCAGATACGTGCCTAAACAGTCAAATAGCCAACACAAATATATCGAAATGCCGTTTTGGTAAGTATCCTTGTAAATGCAGTCGGTTATGTCTTAAGTGTACACTAAGAAAGTGCGCATGTGTATTGCTGCCTTCACTTGTTATCGGAAATTTGATAATTACCACTTCTGAAGTCGTGATTAGGAGCTCATTGAATTTATGTTGCGAAATAAAAGGGTGCTCATGTGCAATTTTTAACTAGGAAACTCGTATTTACCATAATTCCGAGATCACGTGAAGGCAGCATAACAGTAGGCCTATGTTGGGTCCGTGCAGCTCTTAAAGGGACAGCAGCCAACATTAATGATTGCTGAAGTCATTGTTAATTTAACAAGAAAAGACAAAGATAAAGTCACTCACTGCTCTTGAATGAATAACTTTTTTAGTTTCAAATAAGAATTATTCTATATTTAATGTGTATAGCTGCTATTTTACATTTGATTACTTTATTCAATTTCTGTTGGGTATTACTTATCTAAATACCACTGTTAGTACATCTTTCTGAAAACCCTAAAGCACTGTTTATTTCATTTGAATTTTTGTTCTGTTGTATTTTTTGTCTACTTTGTAATTAGTTTCTTTATTTAATTTTTGACTGTTTATTGTCTCCTGTAGCTGTTTTGAGGACTTTATACTTGCATTAATTAACCTAGCATTAGTTTTTTGCTGAAGTGTTGATAATTGTGAAATTTCACTGACATTTAAAATTACTCATATCATGAAATAAGACTTTGATCATATCACCCACCAATAATCGTGTTAAATAATCAGGATTTCAGTATTGACCAAAATAATCATGATTATGATTTTTGCCATAATCGAGCATAGATGACATAGGGAAGTAAATTATCAGGAAATTTTAATTCTGAAGTGAACTAATCCTTTAAACAGTTTTGTTTGGCTGTAATGGCTGTTTGGTCAAAGTGATGGATTCTTTGACTGGGAAGAAATGGCAATACCTCCCTTTTAAGCCATTTCAGAGTAAATGCATTAATATTTAATAAATATTGTCAAAAGGATGAAAAATCAAGATATTATTTTGTTTTCGGATGCATATCACCCAGTCTTATTTAATATGTGTTATGTGCGTAACATGCTTGTAGTTTTGCTTGTGGCAGGTGAACGGCCTCATGGGAGCGGCCGCTGTTTGTGGAAACTGCTCCTCTGGGAGCAGTAAGGCCTGTTTTGGATACCAAATCCATAAGGAATATCCTGAGCATGTTTGGTGCAGTTGCTCTTGGATTTCATGTTGACATAGTGCAGCTTCTGAACTCTGGGCAGCTCTCGGTGGATCTGAACGAACAAGAACTACAAGGGCATCACAATTGCCTGACATTTCCTCTGTTCTTCTTCATGCAGGCCAAGTGAAAACTGCCCAGTGCCGAGGATATCCATGAGCTTCCATGTTTCTGATGAAGGGATGTTTTCTTCTGGGTTTTTGTACACTAGAGCTGTTGGTCTGTTTGAGTTCAGTTTGTTTTGGTGTGAAGGCTGTTTTCTAAACACTGATAAACTTCTACTAAAGAAGGTTTGGGATTTTTGGTTACTTTGTGTGCTTATCAGTTTACAGTTTGTAGACATTGCTTCCATCTTTGCAGACTACTTTTATTATTATTATTATTATAATTTTATAGCCATATTGATGTATTATCACAAAATTTTGACCAAATTGTGCAGCCCTACAAACAAACACAGAAAACCTGGAATTCTTTTTTTAATTGCATCTTAAAATAGCAGTTTTTAACAGAAGAATATCATGAAGCTCTATATGGAGGGCTGCGCTTTTTAAAAAAGGCATGTGTACAGCTAAATTATAGCTGTGATTCAATTGTACTGCGATTCAAATAATACGATGTAAAAGGAGACCTGGAGGGGACCAAGCAATCAAACCGGATATGAAATGTTTTTAGAGGACAGGTAGAATGGAGCCGTCCTCTATCAGTTGAAAGCAGAGCGTCCGTCTCCACTGATAGACCTTTAGTGTCACACGCAGCAGGTGTCATGATGGTGGGCTGAATCTGCTGGTCTAATGACAGTATTCACTGGCGGCTGAGAGTCACTGTTATTGATTACTGTAGGTCTGATCCAGCGCAGATGATGAGCAGGTGGGATGAAAAGAATCTCACTGATTGGATTTTAGTGTGTCCAGTGTGAAACACCCTGACTAGTACATTTACATGGAACCTTATATAAGGCCCTATGAAATCCATTTTATTTTTTCCCAAATTCCCTTTTTTATTTATTTCTGGATTCCGTGTTAATGGTTAAATTTAAATTTTAGTGATCAAAATGCATGTCTAATTAATTGAAATCATAGAAAACTTAATTTAAAAACAATTTAATAAAAATTCCCAAATTCCGTTTAATTTTTCCTCAAATCCTGTGCTTTTCATATTACTTATTCTTTGTTCTGTTTTAATGGTTTAATTAAATAATTAAATAAGCCACTATTAAAAGTTTTATATTTACACAAATTACAATTTTTTCTGGATTTGGGATGTAATACAAATATATATAAGCAATAACAATTTAATTATTCTTTTAAAATGTAATCAAATGAAAATTTGACAATTCTATATTTTCTGGCAAACAAATTGCTGTGCAACAGAAGTTTATTGTTAAAATTAATACCTGAAAGAAAAATTGTATAATATTCCTTAAAGTGATTGGGGATGTATAATGCTAAGAAAACGCAATGCTTATTCACAGAGAAACGCAGAACATGCAGACTTTATATTTCAATAGCAGTCTTTTGTGCTTTAATATTCACAGACCATTATCGCCATTTGATTAAGTGTACAGCCCTACTTTTGATTTATTCATCCGAATTTTGCCAAATTCCAAATTCCGTTGCCAAATTACAGTAAATTCCATTTTTATGACTGGATACTATGTTTTAAACATCGCAGAAATCATACGGCCCTACTTGTAGTGTCATTTAAGGCATGAGTTGGAGCTCATGTAAGACGAATACTGGGATTATGTTTCATAATTAGTGTAACCATAACCACAGCAACATATGTGGAGGACTGCGGTTTAAACAGGCATGCATTCAGCTCAGAAAATGTTGAGAGTTTTTGTTTGCAGCTTTGCATGACATTAATGAATTTTATTGATGGAATAAGGGCATTGTTTGTTGTGCTTAGCCATGTTTTAGCTTTCCTTGAGCTGGCAAACATTTTGCATTTGCAGAAGGCTGATAGTACCAGCTGCAACAAACAGGGCTATTGCATTTGTATTGATCATGCTGTGCTGTGGGTTGTTGTGTAGCAACAAAATAGCAGTAAAATAACTGCATTTCTTAGCAAATAATTGATATAACATGGCAAGTGGCTTGTAAACAAGATTGAAGATGTCTGACTGGCAATTATGAGACTATTGGTGTGCATGTAAACCAAGGTTATTATAGTTAAACTAAAACCACCAAACACATTCTTGATATAAAATAAACATTACCTGAAATACAATAAAATATATTAAATAAAACCCTTAAATTTCAGCTATTTGCCAAGGAATCATTCTGATTTTCTTTTACTTTAAACCGATGTACTAAAATAACTAAAACTAAAACAAAAATAATAAAAACTATATAACACAAAAAAACCCCAAAAACTTTAAAATGAAGATGAAAATGGAAAATACAAAAAATGAAAACTAATTTAAAATATTAGGTTTTTTTTTTTTTTTTTAATCTCTATGATACCAAAATATTGATGTAGACTGGCTACTGAGTGCAAATGTTATTCATGCTCCAGAGCTGCTGTGGTGAGGTTGTTCTGCTTTAGAAAAAAGTGTTTTCCTCAAACGACGCCAGATTTTGTTGAATGGGACTTTTCACACTCTGTGGTCTTGTAGTTTTGAACGTGTTGGATCATGGTTGTAAAATCAGCTGCCATTCATACTCAAACACAAGACTTTACGTTAACACACACATACATAATCAGTGAGAAACACAACACAACATCTCCTGTATTCATAGTTTCAGTCATGTGACTGGCACGGAGACCTGGTGGGCAAAACATCCATAGAACTGCAGCACAGGCCTTTCAGTTTGCCATCTCAAAAGAAGAAAAACAATAATATGTGAACAAAATGCAAGTTTTAGGTACTTGTGATCCATATCAAAGACTTTAGATATACAAAGATGGTGCACTCATATTACTATGAATGGGAGAAAGTGCAATATGGCGGAATAAGTCCCGCCTTCTAAATAAAAGAGTCATTCGCTTATGACTGCACATGTGCATTGGCTGGTCTAGCCTGAAAAATTCATTTTTTTGTCAATATTAATGAGACAGTTGTTGTCAGATTTTATTGGTGATTTCAAATATGAAATTTAATTATAAACTTGGTGAACAGCTTTAGAGAATTTGATGTTTTGATTCAAACAGATTGGAGATGTACTTGCATGACTGAAATAGGCATTTCGAAGCTGCTGAGAGAAATGACTTGCCTTAAAGGAACTTTGTCCATATACAGCACCTGCTGCAGTATTTCAATCACTAAAAACAGCAGGACATTCTAAAATGGTTAACATAACACATATAAAAATAAAAAATGAAAGTGCCTTAACACACTGAGGTCTAACGGTCACGCCGGCGATACCACCGCGGTTTTTTTCTTACCAGTGTGAAAGAGACTCAAAATACTCCTTCGATGTTGCACATACAATTAAGAGTTATACACCATTTTAATCTGTGGAATATCTTCTTATATTTGTGTACACTCAGAGTAAAAACAAAATGTTGTGCTTTTTGTAAAATAAAGAAAACTAACATGATGCGTGATCTCTAGTCTCCCTCTGAACGAACTCCAATCTGATAGTTCTCAGAAAATGAAGTGTAACTTAGTGAATACTAATCACAAAAAAATTACACTTATGTCAAAAGAAACGTTGAGGTGTCATGTTTTAAATCGTGTAAATCAAATCGAAAACAAAAATTTTCTGTTTATGTAATCTGTATGAAAAGAGAGCCATGTCAGAAGTCTGTGATTCAGCTCATTATCCACTAATGCGGCCACGCCCACGGAGCCAGCGCTATTCACAGGCAAATTCAGTCAATACATGCATACATCGTCTCAATCGTGTATTTATTGTCTTCAAAAGTGTTTTGAAAAGCCATATTTAGCAATCTCTGGCCTCTGTTAGTTCCTTGATTGTCACATGATATGCCTCTTCTTTTACTGAGGCATTTGTGGACAATAGGGGGAGAGCGCCCTCCGGCTGCGAGTATGAATTGAAAACACAGTACATCACAGTATCCAGCGCTCACAGTGATGACAATATATTATTCAGATGACAAAATACTGAATAAATATGACTCCTCTGTATAGAAAATTGATATAAACATATGAGAATCCATCAATATTTCTCCAAATGTCCATGCTTTTAAGCATATTATGGTCAATGTAAGATTTTAAGAGTCAAAATGTTAAGCTTGAGTCTAAGATCTTTTTAATGATGTATAGTTTGTCAACTGCACATTAACATTTAGGCTATATAACTTATATAATAGCCTATATGAAATGCCATAGAGGTAGGACTGTTCAGACGCTTTGCCACACAGAAATACATTATATTTTAAAGTATATTAAAATAGAAAACCATTATTTGGTTAGAGACTTGAGACTTTTTTTTAAAAATAAGTGTGTCCAATCTTTTGACTGGTACTGTAATCTAACATAGGGCTATACAAAATTTTCTTCACATCATGTGCGATAATACGTGCATGCATGAGATCACAAAAATCATGTTTTTTTTTGTCCATAGTGGACATTAATCCTGTTATCAGCATGATCACAGAGGGTTTTTTCACAGCCTACCAGTCTGAAAGAGCTCATTAATATGCAAGTCATTTCAGGTCATTATTATGCAATTCTTTTGTCTTCTCGGGTGTAAATGACCCATTATTCATGATGACTCACGCCTCCACGCATACTGTGTTTCTTGACAAAAAGTGTCTTACAAAAACTAAATGAATATATTGTTATAAATGAATGAGTAGACAGTATAATTTTTACTTCATTCTGAAGCAAAAACTCTAGTCTACAACCTCCAATACCCAGAAGTCTTGTGAACACAGATTTAATATATATTTTTAGGCCTTATTTCAGTGACTTAAGTTTTTTGTTTTTTCAATAACCACGCATAAACGTTATTCCTTCAAAAACACAAACATGTACATACATGTTCCTAACATATTATTGTAGCCTAGTTTGTGCTGAATACAGTGTAATGACACTTGTGTCATTTATATGTTTATGAACAACTGAAAAAAGCACAAATGTCAGGGCATGTAAAAACTTCTCCAGGGCCCCAAAAATCCTTAGACCCCAGAGGGTTAATGTGCTAAAACTGTGATATTAAAAGATCAAATTCAATATACAGCTTATTGAGAATGCATTCTATATACAGGCGAGCAGATGAGCTAAATGGGTAAGCGTTTTCTTTATAATAGTTTTCTATGGAAACACGCTTAATGAGAAACTGTGCATGGCATTTATATTCTGGGTTCATCTGCTTGCCTGTACATATTGTGCATCTTCAATAAGGTGTTGAAATTCGGCTTTTAAAATCACTGTCTTACAATATTAGTACAAACCTGGTAAAAATGAACTGGCGGGCGCTGGAGGAAAGCCTTGTTTTACCCTCCAGGTGGTCATTCCTATAAGGGAGTGACGTCACATGAAAACTATGAATAGTGCTTGTTAGTGTAAAGTTAGTATAAGCCACACCAAATCAAGGAAGTTAATCTAATCACTTAAAAATATTATAACATTAATTAAATTTATAGTTAATCTAAAAAAATGATACTTTTAAAATGAACATTTTCAGTTTTCTCAACTGTGGGTTTTGGTCTTGGAAGGGAGCCATTTTTTTTTATTTGGAAGGGAGCCATTCTGTGTTGTAGTTGCGTGGGTGATTTATGTGGCGAAATTTAATTGCAATCCTGTTTTTTGTTTCATCTCTGTGCTTTCAACCTAAGATATGTGTGCGTATTCAGTCTGTTTACCTGAGAGTGTGTAAAGGTGCGTAGGTGAACCCCCCCACACACGGATGCACTCATATAGGGTTAATTTAAAACTACTTTTATCTTACATAATGAAAGTCTCTCACACTTTCTTATGTGGGCGTATTTCTGCTGTTTGGACAGTGTAAACTGCATTAATTATAAGACAAAGAACAGATGCATTTTCTCTTTCTCTCTATCACACACCCCACATATTGTGCACTTTGTGTTTTGTAGGAGTCAAGTGAAAATGCACAGAGAGGCAGATATATTATAGACATCCCTGTGTGTGTGTGTCTGTGATGGGACAAAACCACATTGGCCTCCTTGTGTTTTGAGAGTGCTCAGTTGAGATTAAATATTTAAAGGGCCAATAGTGCTTTTCTGTCAATGATAACAAGCACACACACTCTATGGTTTCAGTGACCCATTGGTTGGACTACAGTTCATTATTTCTGTATGTTTAAGTTCTGCTCTTTGTTATTCCATTCAGGTTTGTTTATACAGGGAAAACAAAGCAGGAGAGTTAAAAGGCATGGAGGGTAATACAATTCTGTCCACGGACCAAAAATGGCAAATAATTTTTTAAAGTGGCGGGCTGATTGCTTTTTACTCAATTTCAAGGAGTCAGGGTTCACCAGTTTTTATCGTTCCACTGGAAAACTAGTGGATTGGTTTGTTTGTTTGTTTGTTTGTTTGAAGCTTGTTCAGTTTGTGACATCAGGTCAGTCCATGTGGTCTCAAGTCTTTAAAGGTCTACAGTATGTCAAGTGTTCTGTGTCTCATCAGGGTCTCTTCTCACTTCTATTTTTATATACTGCAGTGTAGTTTCTTTTTAATTCAGTCTTTTTATTTACTAATTTTCTGCATCATTACTTCAGTGTCACGTGATCCTTCAGTAATCATTCTAATATGCTGATTTGCTGCTCAAGAAACATTTCTTATTATTATCAAAGTTAAAAACAGTTGTGCTGCTTCATATTTCTGTGGAAATGATGATAGATTTTTTTCTGGATTTTTGGAAGGAAGTTCAAAAGAACAGCATTTATTTGAAATTGAAATCTTTTGTAATATTATAAATGTCTTTACTGTCATTTTTGATCAATTTAATGCATCCTTGTTGAATAAAAGTATTATTTTCTTTAAAAAAAAACATATTGACCCAAACTTAAACAGTATATATATATATGACGGTGTGACGGTGTGCGTATGAGCCACTTTCAATTGCTGAGCTGCAAGTTTTTGTCATGTTTTGTCCATCGTTACAGTGGCAATGACAGGATTTCATGAGTAGCAAGTAAACACAACAGTGTTCTTTTTGCTGCTGTAAAACTGACAGAAACTATATCAATCCAAGTGTGAATATTTCTGGTAACATAACGTAACCATGAATGAGCTCACAGTTATTTACTAGAATAATTTTCTCTGAGCTGAGTTCATGTTGACCTCTAAATTCCTCCACACAAGCAGCTTTATCATGGATCAAATCCACAGTCTCTCTTGATTTCTGTGAACTTTTCTCAAATTGCGCCACTGTTGCTGTGATGGAGGATGCTTTGCAAATTCCCTTTATGTACCCAACACACACACAAACCAGCTATGTGGAGCAGGACTCAGGTGACCGTGTGTGTGTAAATTCTCTCTGATGCTTTTCCCGGTTGTAAAAAGCTTGTAGAACAAAATAAGCGTTAACTTCATTAGAGACCATAATCACCCAAACTCATAAATATTCACATTATCCTCATCCACAACCCATAAATATTCATATTATTACCTTACCACACTTATGATGTATTACGCCATTACAGAAAGTCTTCACTCCATCCATATTTCCATCCATCACCTTTAGTCAGCTCTCAGAGAGTATCGTCATCATCATTTTTGAGACTTTTATACAGCATTTTAGTGCTGTAATATATCACACTTACTCAGCACTGTTCATACGCAGACATGCACACACACACACTAACACACAAACACAAACACACACACACACGACTGAAAGAGCCTTTATTAATCTTCAGATCAAACTAAATTCCCATCACACCAAGCGTTCCGTTGCCATGAAAAATGAGGCTGATTGCCGTGGTGATGTGGATGCCTGTTTGCATCAGTAGCAGATAATCTCTCTGTCCCTCTCTCTTTCTCTCAATTAATTTCAGTTCAATTCAAATAGCTTTATTGGTATGGCAAGTACATTTTGTCTTTCCAAAGCATTAAAACAACATAGAAAATCAGCCCAGGCTCATTAGAAAAACGTACCCGTGTCAACATTTTAGCAAAACGCAAAATACATTGCGGCGTGCACATTTTGCGACTGTTTCAAAGTGAAATGTCCAGTGAGTGTTTTTTTGTTTTATTACGTTGGAGTTTGTACTTATCACCACAGTTCTGAATTGAAATGTCCGATGCGTGGCGCTAAAAGCTTAATCAGGGCTCGAAATTAACTTTTTTACTTTGTAGCACTGGTGCTCCCAACTTCAAAAAGCACCAGCAAAAAATTTAGGAGCACCACATTAAAGGATTAGTTCACTTTTAAATACACTTTTCCTGATAAATTTACTCACCCCCATGTCATCCAAGATGTTCATGTCTTTCTTTCGTCAGTCGAAAAGAAATTAAGGTTTTTGAGGAAAACATTCCAGGATTTTTCTCCATATAGTGCATTTCAATGGCTACCAACAGATTGAAGGTCCAAACTGCAGTTTCAGTGCAGCTTCAAGGGCTTTAAACGATACCAGATGAGTAATAAGGGTCTTATCTAGCGAATCGATCGGTCATTTTCAAAAGAAATACAACCGTTTATGATTTATAAACAAAATATCGCCTTGAACGTACTTTCCGCTTCCGCATTCTTCATAACGCTTACGCTGAATGTCCTACACCTTCCCTATTCTACTTACGGAAAAAAACGAAACTGGCGCCGCGTTCGTTACGTAAGTAGAATAGGGAAGGCGTAGGACATTCAGCGTAAGCGTTATGAAGAATGCGGAAGCGGAAAGTACGTTCAAGGCGATATTTTGTTTTTTAATAAGTGTGTCTGTTTGGAACGATTTTCGCTGTTGAAACAAAACAAAAACAGTCATTACTGCGTCTAAAATGTAAGTGATTTAATTTTAACAAGGCCTACTTGCTTATTGAACTTGCATGAAATCAGTGTCACATTTTTAATCGTGATGGTATTCATGGAAACAGCACTCTTGGCCGTGTAATGTTGCTGAACTGTATCATATGTTATAAATATAAAAACCCGTCATTTTGAATGTTAACTGAGTTTCTTTGTCTGTCCTGCGCTCATTTGTTTAAATTTCTCCTCGAGAGGCTGCGTGAGCCTCAAACGCAACCTTGTTACCATCAGTACATTATACATTATATATTATTATCCACTATCGATGGCCACTAAATGTGATAAAATCATTCTCGCGTTATGGCGATTCCCTAGTTATTTTTATTTAATTTATTTAAAATTCTCTTTCAGCTGCCCCTTCAAAAAGTCCATTTGTCCCGGACAAGCGTTAATGTCGAGCCCTGTTTAATAGTGTCCTTTCCATCTTTCTCTCTTCAGCTATTTACATTTTGCGCACTAGTTAACTCCATGTCACTTGACAACTGAGCGCGGTGAAAGGGAGATTGACGGCTAATATTAAATAAATTAAAATCTGTTTTAAACTTAAGAACAAAAAGATGAAGTTTAATTGGTTGTGTGACAGAACGGTGGACCGGTCACTGTATCAGCTCACAGCAGGCACATACTGTGCAATAATTAGCAAATTTTTTGTAGAGAAATGAAATCAGGTCTCACCTCAACAATTATTTGCACTCACAGACATGCTCCCAAATATATTTTGAGGTTGCGCACATTAAATTAGGGAGCATATACGACCAAAATGGTCCCAGTTTCGAGCCTTGCATCACGTTTTAAAATAATGTACACCTACACTAAACCTAACCGATAGTGTTAACAAAAGCAAATGTGAAATAAAAACGCAATCGTAACCATGACATTTAAGCTTGTTTTTGAACTCTCGTCTTTGAGCTGTTTTACCGTGACTCGCCTTTCACGGGATTGGTACCTGAGCTCTTCACATCGCAAGTACAATTCTATATCAGCTGAGCTACCACACTGTAAAACCCGATAAGTTCAGAGTACTCAAAATTATTGTAGACACCGATTACCTCAAAAAATTTAAGTAAAGCAGCTCAAATCTTTTAAGTAAAGAATAATTATAAATAACAATTAAGTCAAACTGAATTTTAGTTTTATTTAATGTTTAAGTCCACTGTACCTAAAACTATTGTTTACCATACGTAATGTTTTTATTTTTCAATTATTTTGATGCAGTGGTTGTAAAACCCAATAAATTCTGATTACTCAAAACATTTAAGTAAACAAAAAAATTATTTTATACTTCACAAATTCGGTAATTATACTTTAATTGAAATATTGAATAAACTAACACCTAATCTTTATGGTTAAGTGTTAGTTAGCACCAGCATGTGGTAATGTAACCATTAAAAAGACTATCACTATTTACTTGCATGAACTGTTAATCAACATACAGTATATAGCCTTGAAGTTTTGCAGCCCATTCTTGACCTAACCACAGGCACTACTCTTCACCATGATGGTAACCCTAAAAACTTAAATATCACAGAATTACATTTGAAAACCAAAATAACAGAACATTAAAAAATAAAACATCTTCCCCTGTATTAAAACACACAAAATAACACTCAATTTCAACATTTATTCTCCCTTACAGAGTGTGACGCAAAGCATGCTGGGAACTTGAAATCTGCTGCAACCCAGTTTAATGTTGAATGGACTCTTTCGATAAAGTCGGTTACGTCGGCAACATCGGCAATTAAGTGACATGGATGACGTCACTTTATATCGCTCAGTAAACATAAAAATAATAATTTAAGTATAAGGATTTACTCAAAAATGTTGAGCTACACAAAAATAAAACTAAACTCCTCATTCAGAAAATGTAATTGTTTTAAGTTCCGTCAATGATTTAACAGACTTTAATTGCAGCGTACTCAATCTTTATAAGTTAGTAGTACTGTTCGGTTTTACAGTGCACAGCACATATAATGCTGCCTTTCAAACAGCTCGGGGATGTAAAAATTAGTTATTTTTTCGCTGCTTATTGCAGTTAAAATGTCAAATACACAAAATTATGTCAAAATGCTCTTGCTCTTGACTGAATAATTTTTGTAGCTTTAATAAGGATTAATCTATATTTAATTTATACACTTAATTTATACATGTTATTTTATGTTTGATTATTCAGTTTCTTTAGTTTTTCTTACATGAATACTACTGTTAGACTTACCCGAAACAATAAACAATGTTTATTTCATTACTGACTGTTTACTGACTGTTTACTTTTTACTTGTGTTACTTGTCCTAAGTTCAATTCAAAGCTTGTAATCAAGCTTGTGCTTTCTGTAAGCTACTGCAACAAAAATACTACATTGTAAAAACACAAATATATTAAGTAATCATGAGTGAGCATGAGATAATTGATTTCTTTTTAAAAATATGTATACAAATTGAAAAATGAATTGGCCCTAAACATGGATGTGAACATTAAGATTTTAGTTTTTTTTTTAGTTCACCGAGAGCTGTAGCAGAGTTTCAGTTTCTTGTGTGATTTTTCTTTTTTAGTTCTCGTGGATCAAACTGTGCTGCTAATTCAGAGCGCAGGAGCGAATCACAGCATCTCTTTTATTGAAATATTCTCACACTGGTCTTCTTTTGATTTTTCTCTTCTCTTTGATGAAGTTTGCTTCACAATCACTATATAAAGTGCTCCGCTGCTGCGTCCGTGGTGTACAAATGTGTTGATCTGACAGAATAAAACATCCTTTAACAGCACTTCCCTTACAATCCTGCTGAATTGTGTGTGTGTAATATGACATTAACTGTATAACTGATCAGATGTTTCAGAATAATTCAGTGACAGACATATTTCAGTTCAGTATATGTAGCAGAAATGGTGGCATTCAGTTTTTCAGTTCTGCTTGTCCTGTAATTGGTATGCTGTGGTTGAATATGCATGCACTTGCCTAAATCTTCTTTAATTATTTCATAAATCTGAGATCATAAAATGTAATTGACAGCTGTCGATGACATTACAGTTGCCAACCTGATTTTATTAAAGTAACTGCATCAGCTTAATTATCATGGGCGACACTGAGCTGGCCTTCTGCGGCTGAATGTTTTCAGCAAAGCCCCGAATGTAGTTTTTCAATGCCTAGTAATCTTTTTCACAACTAAACACATTCAGCTTACAAAGATATGATTTTAATTGTTTCTGACACAAAGTGAAAGCTAATTTTAAAGATTATTGAAGAATTATGAAAAATTATGAAAATAAGTGATAATTTCAGCCCTTTTTCTATGTACACTACTGTTTATAATTTGGGGGTTGGTAAAGAAGAAATTATTACCTTTCTTTTTCAACAAGGATGTATTACATTTATGAAAAGTAACATTTATAATGTTAAGATTATAAGATTTCTATTTCAAATAAATGCTGTTCTTTTCAACTTTTTATTCATCAAAGAATCCCGAAATAAAATGTATCACAGTTTCTACAAAAATATAAAGCAGCACAACTGTTTTTTTGAGGAGCAAATCAGCATATTAGAATGATTTCTGAAGGATCATGTGACACTGAAGACTGGAGTAATACTGGAGTAGACTGGAGTAAATTGCAGGGATAAAATACATTTTAAAATATATTCAAATAGAAAACATCTATTTTAAATTTGAATAATATTTTACTGCATTTTTGATCAAATAAATGCAGCCTTTGTGAGCATAAGAGACTTCTTTAAAAACATTTTAAAATCTTACAGTCCCCAAACTTTTGAATGGTAGTGAACAATTTGTGATATATCTTTTTTTTTTTACATAATGTAAGTGACAGTAAATATTGTGTTATGGTAATTTGAAATGGTTTTTTGCTGTTCTTCCCACTTGCCTTGGTAAGTTATATTACACTATACACATTTCCCACTGATTTATACATTTGTTTGACACCATAGGGCACCAGTAGCAGGATGCAGAGTTGTGCAATATCCCAAAACATGTTATACTAAATCTGCCTATGAAATCCCACAACTCTTTAATCGATTCACAGCACAGTGTCAGTGGAAGTTATATAAAGTCTGAAAGAAAAAAATTCAGAAATACACTGTAACTTCCACCACATGAACATCAGCTGGATGCAGGAAAAATGTCAAACACTAACAGATTGTCTTTAGTCATAAACAGAAAATCTCAGATTTAGCCTATTGTCAATGATGTCTAAGCATTAGAGAGCTACGTGTGTTTTGTCCCTGCTGAAAAATCTAGCTGAAACCAGCCTAAGCTGGTTGGCTGGTCTTAGCTTGTTTAAGATGGAAGTAGCTGGTTTTAGCTGGTCTCCCAGCCTGGCTTAGCTGGTAAAGCTGGTCTCCCAGCCTCCTAGTCTCCTAGCTAACCAAAACCTCTCTAAAACCAGCTATGACCAGGCTGGGAGACCAGCTTAAACCAGCCTGACCAGCTTAGGCTTGTTTTAGCTGGATTTTTCAGCAGGGGTGGGTTCAAGTAAATGAAAACCTACAGTGTGCAGACAGAGAGAAGCTGTTTGGATGTGAAGTGCAGGATTCATTGAGCATGTTCAGCGAAGCTCCAGAGGACAATCAATGAGGTGAAGGACTTCAGTTCTGCTGAGCCTGTGTGTGTGTGTGTGTGTGTGTGTGTGTGTGTGTGTGAAGGCTTTAATAAGGTACAGTGCACAGAGACCTGCACCGCTGTAGATTGTCTGCTGTGTGTATGTTAGTATGTGTCATTTTGAATGACAGTGAACAAATTACAAAAGCAGCAGGAAATAGCGGGACTGATGCGAGGACTTCAGGCTGGTAAAGGTTACTGCAGTAACTCATATTTCCTCAGAGCAGCGTATCAGTTCACAGAAACATCACAACAATAACAATTCTGTTACATTGGATATTTCTTAATTTAAGGGATAACACTTTACAATAAGGTCCCATAAGTTAACGTTAGTTAATTACATAGTTAACATAAACTATGAAAAATAGGGTTACACTTTATTTTAAGGTGTCTTTGTTACACTGTAGTTATACATTTAAGTACTGAGTAATATTAAGTAACTACATGTACTTACTATAGGGTTAGGATTAGGATTTGGCTTGGTTTTGGGTTAATTGCATGTTTTTATGCATAATTTATAGTTATTACTATATTAACTGCATGTAACATATGTAACAATGACACTGTAAAATAAAGTGTTACTAAAAATACTTGTAAAGCATATATTAATCGTAGTTCATGTCAATTTCAACATTTACTAATACATTATTACAGGGGTCCTTGATTATGATTTTTTTTTTACTTTAGTTCGTGTGTAATGTTGCTTTTTGAGCATAAACAACATCTGCAAAGTTACTACGCTCAAAGTTCAATGCAAAGGGAGATATTTTCTTTTACATAAATTGCTTTTTAAGGACTACAACGAACAGCTGGTAGGGACTACATCATCACAAACCCCAAAATTAACATAAACCCTGACCCCCGAGAACACGCAGAAGGGGGTGAGGCCATGTTGGGCTGCTTTAGAGAAGAGGAAGAGTTGTTGTAGTGGAGTGTTGTTACCATGCCGTCATTGTACGCCGGACTGCTTCACAAACGAGGGTCAATTTAATGCTGGATTTGCACAAAAGATTAACATGACGGCACACGCTAGTCGATGAGTTGAATCAGCTCCACAGCAACTACATAAATTGATCCACTAACCATTCAGAAATGTCCAGATGCATTCTAAAAGTTGTAACTTCTTCCTGAGTCTCTCCATCAGTGTCGACTCCGGTTTGAACAATGTAAGGCTGAACACCGTTACTGACAATCCTTATTTTGGTTCGTGAGATTCTTCAGCTTTGTTGTTGTTGAGCAACTGAAGCTTGAGCTGTTAAAGCTTCGTCCTCTTTTGAAAAGCAGCCATTTAAAGGGACACACAAAAACGGCGTGCTTTTGCTCACACTCAAAAAGAGGAAAATTTGACAAGCTATAATAAATGATCTGTGGGGTATTTTGTGCTGAAACTTCACAGACACCTGGGGACACCAGAGACTTGTATTACATCTTGTAAAAGGGGCATTATAGGTCCCCTTTAAAATCTTTTGATATTTTCACAATCACTATATAAAGTGATATTTTAATGATTTTAATATTTTTTGATATTTTAATGGACCTGAGCTAACATGAACTAACAATGAACAGTTGTATTTTTATTAACTAGCATTAACGAACATTAATAAATACCTTCACTAATGTTATGCTCATTGTTAGTTGATGTTAGTTAACTATACAATTTGGAATGACATGAGGATGAGTGCTGTAAAAAAAGATTTAAATAAAACTTATTTTTTAAGATTATTGGATAATGTTTTACAAGAAAATACTATTTCAGTTTTTCTACTTCAAAATTTCATGTTTAATTCAGTGTTACTTCCCATTTCTTTCTAATTGTTTGTGAAATTTACTAGCTATTTCTGAGTGAAAATTGTTTCTACACCAAATTTCTTTCAGTGTAGATGATGACACAATCTTCATTATTGTTGGAACTATCTCGTCAAGTTTTCTGAGCAATAAAATTGTCCTCTGTTAGGAAGAGATGTTATGTTGTGAAATCACAGTCACAGTGATGTTGACATCGTTTTCATGTGTCACAGTGTATTGCCTTTCTATGAGCCTTGCTCTGTT
>RJVU01047220.1:4118254-4156902 GCA_003731715.1 Anabarilius grahami | reverse complement strand
TGCTAATTTTTTGAGATAGGAATTTTGGGTTTTCATGAGCTGTATGCCAAAATCATCAGTATTAAAACAATAAAAGACCTGAAATATTTCAGTTGGTGTGCAATGAATCTAAAATATATGAAAGTTAAATTTTTATCATTACATTATGGAAAATAATGAACTTTATCACAATATGCAAATTTTTTGAGAAGGACCTGTATATATATATATATATATATTAGGGGTGTAATGGTACACAGAAGTTTAGGGTCCAGTTTTCACTATTAACTAACTATTAAATATGACTTTTGGCTCAATAAACCCCTAATTACTGCTTATTAATAGTAACCCACACAGCAAAAGAACTCCGCGGCGGATCGGCCGTGGAGGTATCGCGGCTTCCGGAACGTATCTGCGAACGGACCCGTATCGCCGTCCACTTGCGCGCAGTGACGGATCTGCAACGAAGGCGGATCGCGGACCCCCCGTGGCTCCGCGCTGCATCCGTGATTAAAACCTTACCTCCGTTTGAGACCCGCAAATTGATACAACCGTTACAGTAAAGGTGCGTGCGCGTCCGCGGATCCGACATGGGTCTGCTCAGGATCCGCTGATTGACAGTAGAATTTACGCTGCCGCCTGGAGGCGGAGCTGATCCTCCGGGCAGCGCCAAAACGAATGTGACAGTCACGCGGGTTTGACGACTTGAATACGGATCCGCCTAGGAGTCTCTTGCTGTGTGGGAAGGTAGTTGTTAAGTTTAGGTATTGGGTAGGATAAAAAACAAAAGGTATTTGGTCACAATCAGCTACAAAACTGAAAAGCATCCAAAAATATGTAATGTAATAAATACATTTGTAGATCTGTGTGAGTGCTTTCTGCAGGTGCAGAATCCCTGTGTAAATGATGCTGCATGACGCAGACACCTACTGCACATACACATAAACACGCTAAATTATTTCACTGCAAGATACAACAAAATGTATATTTTAATATTGAAATGTATGTTACACTGCCAGTAAAAATATATAAATAAATAAGTAAAAAATAAAAAACTTTCCGCAATTTACCCACCCTTGGCAGGTGAGGCAGAAATGTAATTTTGCACCCAGCACTTACACACACACACATCTCTACTCTGGAGGATTTGAGCTAAACGCTGCCCATCAGACACCAGAAGAATTCTGAGTGCCGAACTCTCTGCCTGGTGTCCATGGCAACGTCAGAGTTTTTCCCATCTCAGCAGAGTCCTGCGGGAAAATGACAGATTCTGAGCAGAATGAGAAAAAGATTGACAGAGAGACAAAGCTGATGAATCAGTGTCAGATATCCATCTGTTGATTGTTCACAATAACTCATGACAGAATAAACTAATAAATAGCTCAGGTGTGTGAAAATTTCACTCTTAACTTTACAGTAGTTAAACATTTTTAAAACAAGTGGTAGGTGGTACATTTCATTTGAAAAGTTATTTTTAATATTTCTTTCAAATATGCGATTACAATTTGAACACATTTTTCCACGTCTATAAGACTTATGTTTATAACATCATGTAATGTGAATAGGTGATATAGTGTATCCACGCTGATAAAGTTTGCTTCCAAGTGCTCGCCACAAATTTATTCCTAACCAGAAAAGAGACAGAATGGCAAAAAATGATTCTGTTTGCCCTTCATGTCAGTGAGCTTGATCTCTTGCAGGCGAGCTTAAAGAGAGGTTTGTTTTTGACTGAGAAACATTGATTCAGCGCTCAGTTTTAAGCATCATATCGATAATGAAAGCAGACAGAGCAGTTCAAGCGCTTCAAAACAGACATGAGTAGTTTAAAGTTTTAATACAGACTAAACTGAAATAAAAAATATGTATTTACTTATTAAACATTAGCTTGTTTAAATTGGTCTGCAATATTTGAAAAAGAGTTTTCAAGTGTTTTTTGGATTGCAAAACGTCTAGATGTTCTGTGTTAGGGGCTCATAGCAGCATGATTTATCTAAACTACTGGAGATTATCCTATTAATCAAATTCTGTATTTTGTGTATGTTGTGTTGGTGTAGGTCATTAAGTTTGAATTTAAATAGACTTGGTGATTAGGTGTTCAGATTTGATAGAAGGTGGTACTTGTGAAACATTTGAGAACCACTGTGATAATGAATTCTCTTCATTTGAGGGCTTTTCTCAGCTAAAATGTGACCCGTCACGGAAACCAGGGACACAAGTCGGCAGCACAACTCTCGAGCAAAATGAGAAAGAAGCGGTTTTTTTTTCAAAATTGATGATTTTCGTTTTTTTGCAGAATCTGTTAGTTGAGATCATGAAGAAGCCTCTCCATGTTTGAGATAGCAGTATTGGTAAATTTAAAAGCGTACATTTTGAGGTTGAAATCGGCTTGTTTTTCGGAGATTCTAGCACGCAGTAGGGGCGTGTCATTGTCTGTGTGAATTTCCATACTGGGTAACGCGCCGGCGCGTTTTGCAGGATTTTTTTCACATTGCAGCAAAACAGACTTAAAATACTCCGTCATTTTTTGTCATAGAGACATAAGTAATATGTCAATTGAAACTATAGAATGTCTTCTTTTATTTGTGTACACTCAGAGTAAAAACAAAATGTTGTGCTTTTTGAAAAATAAAGAAAACTAACATGATGCGTGATCTCTCGTCTCCCTCTGAACGAAGTCCAATCTGATAGTTCTCAGAAAATTAACTGTAACTTAGTGAATACTAATCACAAAAAAAATACACTTATGTCTAAAGACACGTTGAAATGTCAGGTTTTAAATCGTGTAAGTCAAATCGAAAACAAATATTCCCTGTTTATGTAATCTGTATGAAAAGAGAGCCATGTCAGAAGCTCATTATCCACTAATGCGGCCACGCCAACACCCACGGAGCCAGCACTATTCAGACGCAAATTCAGTCAATACATGCAGACATTGTCTCAATCGTTTATTTATTGTCTTGAAAAGTGTTTTGAATACCCATAGTTAGCGATCTCTGGCCTCTGTTAGTTCAGTTAGTTCCTGGATTGCCTATTCTTCTTTAGCAGGCATTTGTGGACTAAATGTGCACAGAGCACCCTCCGGCTGCAAGTATGAATTGAAAACACAGAATCCAGCACTCATAGTGTCACAGACACGTCAGGCTCCACCGTTCACCAATCACAACGCACTCCATCACCAGAATACTAATCACCGCCACCTGCACCTCATCATCACACTAATCAGCAGCACTACTTAGAGCACACACACACAGCACTCCATGTCCGGTCTCGTTTACAGATACTTCAGTAATGCTTACCTCACGGACTCTCTGCTCAAGACTTACCTGTATCCAGTGTGTCTCCTTCCCTCTGTGTCTCCTGTCTCCTGTGTGTGAGTGCTCAACCTATCTTCAGCGATCTCCAGCTCCAGCGTATTCTCCGTCTTCCATATCTGCCAAGGACAAGGACAGTAACTATCTCCATTCTACTCATACATCCATCTACGTTACATCTCTGCTTACCTGATTACTGCTTCATGCTCTACTGGTGTCAATAAACTCCCATTACCTTTTACATCTGTGTCTGACTCCTGTGTACCGTAACACATAGTGATGACAATAAATATTGAATAAATATTACTCCTCTGTATAGAACATTGATGTAAACATATGAGAATCCATCAATATTTCTCCAAATGTACATGCTTTTAAGCTAAAAGCCTATATCAAATGCCATAGAGGTAACATTGTTCAGACACTTTGCATCACAGAAATACATTATATTTTAAAGTATATAATACCATTAATTTAAATTGTAATAATATTTCACAGTATTGCTGTTTTTTCTGTATGTTTGATATACACCATCACAGAGGGTTTTTTCACAGCCTACCTGACTGAAAGGCCTCATTATTATGCAAGTCATTTCAGGTCAGTATTATGTGATTCTTTTGTCTTCTCAGGTGAGAAAATTTAATTTCATGATTATAGTGACCAAAATGATCACGGTTATCACAGAATCCTGTTCAAAAAGTCCTAATGCTACACAATGAAATCAATTCACCAAGTTTTATGTAGAAAACCAGCAAATAACAAATAAAATTAGCATCAATATGTACTTTTTCTTTATATAAACATTAAAATAATAACATTAAAAATGATGGCCAGATTTTAAAGGAGTGTCTTGCAACATGTTATCTCCAAATCATTTTCAGCCTCTAAATCATTTTTATAAAAGTCAAAAAAGATAAATTACTGACATTTACAATGCACATTATCCTTTATTATTAATAGTATGCGGTCCATGCAGCTTTACAGAATGGAGCTTTACAGGGGGTGTGGCTTATCTAAATGAGATGTAAATGAGCCCTATTGTCACTCCCAGCAGGTGAGAATAGGTGAGAACTGCAGAAACTTTATTAAAGGGGTTTTTCTCCCTCTTGAGCTTTTTTGAGTGCCTACCTTCAAATGGCCACAACTTCTCCAAATATGATCAGATTTCCATGTGTTACACATCATTGGAAAGCTTGGAGACTACACTTTCAGAATCTGTGAATAACTCAAAATGCCCCAGAACCGACTTGTGTCCCTACTTTCCATGACTGGTCACATATTTATACTCTACCATTCAAAAGTTTGAGGTTAGTATTTTTTCATCAAGGTTGCAAAAAATTGATCAAAAGTGACGGTAAGGTCATTTATAATGTTACAAAAGATTTCTATTTCAAATAAATCTGTTCTCTATTCATCAAAGAATCTTGAAGAAAAAGTGTGGAAATATTTTCCACAAAAATATGAGCAGCAAATCAGCATATTAGAATGATTTCTGAAGGATCATGTGACAATGAAGACTGAAAAATAATGCTGAAAATTCATATTTGCATCACAGAAATAAATTACATTATTGAAATATATTACAATAGAAAACTGATATTTTAAATGGTAATAATATTTCAAAACATTTCAGTATTTTTTATCAAATAAATGCAGACTTGGTGAGCATAAGATAATTCTTTCAGAAGCATTAAAAAA
This sequence comes from Anabarilius grahami, assembly GCA_003731715.1. Taxonomy (NCBI): domain Eukaryota; kingdom Metazoa; phylum Chordata; class Actinopteri; order Cypriniformes; family Xenocyprididae; genus Anabarilius; species Anabarilius grahami. Next base: position 4,151,914 of record RJVU01047220.1, on the reverse strand, counting down.
TCTTACCGACCCTAAACTTTTGAACACTAGTTTATATGCAGTAATTTGTGATCAGTTTCATTAATCAGACATTGTAAACATTCCCTAATCTAGTTTGTCCAACGACATTTTAATTTAATGGCATTATCAGCTTTACTGACATGAAAGTTATATTGAAGACACCTGGTGCCACACTCTAATCAGCTAATTAACTCAAAACACCTGCAAAGGCCTTTAAATGGTCTCTCAGTCTAGTTCTGTAGGCTACACAATCATGGGGAAGACTGCTGACTTGACAGTTGTTCAAAAGACGACCATTGACACCTTGCACAAGGAGGGCAAGACACAAAAGGTCATTGCAAAAGAGGCTGGCTGTTCACAGAGCTCTGTGTCCAAGCACATTAATAGAGAGGCGAAGGGAAGGAAAAAATGTGGTAGAAAAAAGTGTACAAGCAATAGGGATAACCGCACCCTGGAGAGGATTGTGAAACAAAACCCATTAAAATTTGTGGGGGAGATTCACAAAGAATGGACTGCAGCTGGAGTCAGTGCTTCAAGAACCACTACGCACAGACGTATGCAAGACATGGGTTTCAGCTGTCGCATTCCTTGTGTCAAGCCACTCTTGAACAACAGACAGCGTCAGAAGTGGCTAAAGACAAAAAGGACTGGACTGCTGCTGAGTGGTCCAAAGTTATGTTCTGTGATGAAAGTAAATTTTGCATTTCCTTTGGAAATCAGGGTCCCAGAGTCTGGAGGAAGAGAGACACACATTTCACGTTGCTTGAGGTCCAGTGTAAAGTTTCCACAGTCAGTGATGGTTTGGGGTGCCATGTCATCTGCTGGTGTTGGTCCACTGTGTTTTCTGAGGTCCAAGGTCAACGCAGCCGTATACCAGGAAGTTTTAGAGCACTTCATGCTTCCTGCTGCTGACCAACTTTATGGAGATGCAGATTTCATTTTCCAACAGGACTTGGCACCTGCACACAGTGCCAAAGCTACCAGTACCTGGTTTAAGGACCATGATATCCCTGGTCTTAATTGGCCAGCAAACTCGCCTGACCTTAACCCAGTAGAAAATCTATGGGGTATTGTGAAGAGGAAGATGCAATATGCCAGACCCAACAATGCAGAAGAGCTGAAGGCCACTATCAGAGCAACCTGGGCTCTCATAACACCTGAGCAGTGCCACAGACTGATCGACTCCATGCCACGCCGCATTGCTGCAGTAATTCAAGCAAAAGGAGCCCCAACTAAGTATTGAGTGCTGTACATGCTCATACTTTTCATGTTCATACTTTTCAGTTGGCCAAGATTTCTAAAAATCCTTTCTTTGTATTGGTCTTAAAGAGAGGTGGGTAGAGTATCCAAAAACTGTACTCAAGTAAAAGTACAAATACTTATAGAAATATTTACTCAAAGTAAAAGTGAAAGTAATAATCTTAATAGTTACTTGAGTATGAGTAAAAAAGTATCCAATGAAAATCTACTCAAGTAGCTCGTTACTAGTTACTTTGTAACTATATATATATATATATATATATATATACACAATATTTAAATATATATATAAATACACAATATTTAAATTATTATCATAATTAGCATCTTTGCAACAAACACAGAAGGGACGAGCATTATTTCTGGCATCTGTAGCCCAAATATCATTGCCTATTGCTACAATAACGTATACAGCTACATTAGAAAGAAGAGAGAAACTCGGTGTGCTCGCGCTCATAACCTCTGAACATCTGAACACAAATAATGATCAAATGCAAATTGACGGATCTTCTTCAGTCTGTTCTCCAAAATGTAATCAAATGTATATTTCAGCAGGCGCGAGTAAACTGGTTAATTGTGTCTATGCAAAGGCGTTAATTTTAAATTCGAACAGGTCGCCGGCGCCGCCACTGCACAACCGCGGGTGTTCATTTCATAATCTCTGAACAATGGTAGCTTATTTAATGTATAAATTAGGATATATGTCCATAAAAAGGGTAAAGAAATGCTACATACTTTGTTATCGTGGCGTAGGAATAATCTGCTTGGTTGTAAAATGTTGGTTATTGGGTATGAATTGAAATCAAATGAAATCGATACCTGTGGAACTGTGGAACACAGACAGAATGCGCAGTTCAACTAATAAAGACCTTCATCACTGGCAAACAATAGGATGCATCAGCAGATTTGCTTTTAATTGACTGTAGATCCACTGCTACTTCATCCAACGCTCCGAGTGAAACCGCTTCAGACGATTCAGTGCGTGCAGAAACTGAACAAATCATTCAAACTGATTCGCGAACCAATTTAGACAGTTTTGCCAGCTTGTTTGATCAAGTCTTTGAACAGAATCGTGTGAGCAGCACAAACAGACGGCCTATATACTTAATTAAATCACTGTCTTTTGCTGTTTTATGACGGCACAAAGCCATATGACGGTTTCGATTTTAGTTCGTTGGCAAAATACAACATTAGAGACCTTTTATATTAGGCTGAAAGTTAAAAATTTTTGGTTCATTATGAAACAGTGGTGGCACAGGGTCAATAATGGGAAACACTGAATGAATGTTTAGCTGACAAATGTGCTTAAGTTGAGTAATATTATATCGTAACAAAAACAAAAACTTAAGTGCCCGGCCAGTGAGTGACAGGAGGCGTGTCTGTGTACAACTGCGGTGTGTGTGAACTCACTGTCAGAGAGAAAGCGCTGGTATACCGGTGTATGGATACTGCAGAAAAGCGGTATTGAACTGTTTAACATATTTTAGTAGAGAGATATGTATCGAAAAATTATATTTTGACAGCACTTTTAAGGAACCTCAAACCTGAAAGATTCGGGGCTTTTTAAAAAACATTCGGGGATCCAGTCCCCTTAGCCCACCCCTTGCGCCGCCCCTGTTAATCAGTGTATCATTATGCAACACTGACAAAGTGACCATTGCTTCCTCTCTCTCTCTTTGTAATACAGTAAATATGTAATTCTCCCCACCTCTCATCTATGTTAATGTACAGACTCCATTAGTGTTTTATCGGACGTCTCTCTTTGTCCCAGTGTCCCGACTCACCAGCTGATTAGACGCTCTCAGAGCAGCCAATAAAAACATCCCTGGAGATAAGACACAGCCATTATTCAGCTTTCATTTTACCTGTATTTATGTCCGGGCTCATCTCCAAGAGAGCAGAGATGAGAACACTATTATGAGCCGCTGCTTATCACTCTCTCCGCCCCAGAGAAAGGGAGAAAGAATTACCTTTAGTATCATCACAACACGGAGTTTAACGCTTCAGTACTCGGTTGTGAGAGTGAGTGACACATCAACTGCAAGCATGTGAAGTCAGAGAGCGGTTGATTAAAACGAGAGCACCTCATCGTTCTGTCTCTGCTTCAGTGTTTAACGGGACTGTTCTAGTTGCGTTGCGTTGCTTAGATGATTATAAAGTGAGTGTACTAATTCTGTCATGTTGAACATTAAATGGTAATTTTCCGGCTGTGATTCTCTCTCTTTAATAGGGATTTTAGAGTCGTTGTTGAATAGATGCAGTTGATATCGTGTGCCAGTTAGTGCTGAGATGGTGCTAACTTCACCCAAAAGGTTTCTGGGCAGTCCCACATAGTGTGTGTAAATGTCCCCAGTGTCCTGTGAGAATCAGTACTGCAGAAAGAGCTGATTTTAAAGGTAGTGCTCTAGTTTTTGGCATTGTGTTGCTCACTCTCACCTTCAGTGATGATAACGTGATCGCTCTAGTTTAGTCACGTTGCGTCACCTGCTCTCAGCTCCAGTGATTTATAATGGAAGTGCTCTAGTTTTGTTTAGTCACATCTATGTTTAGTCACATCTATGAATTCCATTTTATCTTTTCCCACATTCCATTTAATTTTTTTCCCAAATACCATGTTTTCCATTTTTATTTTTCTGGATTCTGTTTTATTACAAATTTAAATAATCTGAAAGCATGTCTAATCAATTGATTTCCAAAAACTTTTATAATATAATATAAAACAATATAATAATTTCTCACATTTTTAACAATAATAGTGCACATAAAACTTTAACAAATTAATTAATCTTTTAAAATGCAATTCAATGAAAATGGAACAATTCCTTTTATTTTTTTGAAAAAAAACAAACAAAAAAACTTTGAAAGGTAATTTGCTGTACAATAGTAATGTATTTCTCTCACAATTTCTTCAAGTTGATCTGAACTAGAGGTGGACCAATAGTGGATTTTTACCGATAACTAAACTGAAAAAAACAAACATAACACATAAAATAGTGCTGAACTTTATTACAAAAATTTTAAAAAGTACTAAACCATTAAAATGTACCGTACTTTTTAAATATAAAAATATTAATATATAAATTATACCTTGATCTTTCATGTTAGTTTAAAGTGCATTAACTAATGTTAAGAGACAAAACTTTAAAATGTAAAAATTTATTCGCAAATGTTGAAATTAACAAATGAACAATACTTTTATTAACCCTCTGGGGTCTGAGGATTTTCGGGGCCCTGGATAAGTTTTGACATGCCCTGACATTTGCGCTTTTTTCAGTTGTTCATAAACATATTAACCCTTTTGAGCGTAAGTTTAAAATATTCTAACTGTCCCCCCAGAGTGAGTTTTTTAAGGCGACCATTATTTTAGAACGTTTGCCCTTTTGTTTCCATGGCGACGCGTCTTGCGTGTCACGAGCGCTGAACGCAGCCACAATAACACTGTATGACAGATGGATTGCTATTATTTAGTGTTTCCTTTTTTTATTTAAAATATTCGCAAAATTGCTTACCATGTCATCAACTATATGATATTCCGATTCTCAAATATGTGTAAGTGAGTGTGTTTTGTTGTTTTAAAACCTTTATGAATGATCTTTATCTTGATCTATAATGCGAGATGGGCGCCACAATCTTAGTTTGCGCTGCCGTTCACAGAGTCCTGTCAGTCGAATTTACAGCGCTTGAATTCATCAGTTTCTTCCAAAATATATGCAAGTAAGTGGCTGGTGAACTGAAAGAATAATAGAGTAAACTTTATAGTTACTTATGCCCATTATGTATGTCTGATATGAATAAATGTCGGCAAATTATATTTGAATTAACTGTTATTGCTGCTTCCACTGATGTCTGACATTAGTGTGTATTTTATAAACTCTAAATGTGTTGTTTTAATGGTGCTTATGCGTATTTGAGTGTCTGAAACCTTAAAAGAAACATTATGTGGCTGAAAACACTGCATAGCTGTGATATATGACAAGAGCTGCGCGCGTCCGTCTCGCAGCCAAAGCGCGAAAGCAGAGTTTGAATCTGGCAGTTATGTGACGTCGCTGAACGTTCGAAATCCCATATGTGGGACCGTACGCCCAGGGGCACAGAAATAAAAATCCCACATGTGGGACCGTACCGCTCAAAGGGTTAATGGAAAAAGTGTCATTACACTGTATTCAGCACAAACTAGGCTATAATAATATGTGAGGAACATGTATGTACATGTTTGTGTTTTTGAAGGAATAACGTTTATGCGTGGTTATTGAAAAAACATAAAACTTAAGTCACTGAAATAAAGCCAAAAGACTTCTGGGTATTGGAGGTTGTAGACTAGAGTTTTGTATTTCAAAATGATGTAAAAATTATCCTGCCTAATCTTTCATTTATAACAATATATTGATTTAGTTTTTGTAAGACACTTTTTGTCAAGAAAGACAGTATGTGTGGAGGCGTGAATCATCATGAATAATGGGTGATTTACACCTGAGAAGACAAAAGAATCGCATAATGAGGTGTAATGACCTACATATTAATGAGGCCTTTCAGTCAGGTAGGCTCTGAAAAAAACCCTTTGTGATCATGTCTCAAGCTCATCATGGTGTATATCAAGCAAACAGAAAAAACAACAATACTGTGAAATATTATTACAATTTAAAATAATGGTATTCTTTAATATACTTTAAAATATAAAGTATTTCTGTGATGCAAAGTGTCTGAACAATTATGTTACCTCTGTGGCGTTTCATATAGCCTTTTAGCTTAAAAGCATGCACAGTTGGAGAAATATTGATGGATTCTCATATGTTTATGTCAATTTTCTATACAGAGGAGTAATATTTATTCAATATTTATTGTCATTACTATGAGCGCTGGATACTGTGTTTTCAATTCATACTTGCAGCCGGAGGGCGCACCTTTAGTCCACAAATATCTCCTAAAGAAGAACAGACACCATGTGACATTCCAGGAACTAACAGGCTTCCATAGATCGCTAACTATGGCTATTCAAAACACTTTTGAAGGCAATAAATACACGATTGAGACGATGTATACATGTATTGCCTCAGAATTTGCGTCTGAATAGCTTATTGTAAAGTGTTACCATTTCATATAATCAAAACAGTCATGCTTAAAAGTGGCCATCTTTAAATATCTACACAAAGGCATTGAAATTAGATGCATATGTATATTGTATGTATGTATAATCTCCCATTTTATTGCTTCTTTTTTTAGAACACTTGATTATCTAATCAAAATAAAATGTGTATTACTGTGACGATAAAAAAAGAACCGAGTTTCTGTCAGCTGCATGACAAGTCGACAATACAGTTTGCTTTCTCATGTCACTAGCTTTAAATATGCAACTTCGCTGCATAACGAATGCATAAAAGCGACCAGCTGGGTATAAACTAATGCAAACAGATGGTAACAATCGTAACATTACACATTTGGGTTGGACTTGCGTGTGTTTTTGTCACATTGTTTTAACCGCTTGAGGTACTACTAATGTTAGCACCCTCTTAGCTTTGACTTCAAACATACTACTGTTCTTTCTTCACTAATGCAGCATCTAGTCAACAAATGAATTACTTTATAATGATGAAAACATGTACGGTAGTGTACTGTATAACATACCATTTCATTGTCTGTTTTAAATCTGAAGTGTCCATCTGAAGTGACAGCTCACGTGTCAAAACAAACACTGAGGTGTCAGTGATGGTTTTTATTTCGCCTCTAGAAGCCGCTCTCGTATTGTTTAATGACAGCGGGCCCTTCTCGGTATGGATATTTTCCGATAACCGATTGTCTTTGTCAATCCAGCAATCAATTATTGGCAGGAATTAGTCAGCAAAACCGATCAATCGGTCGACCTTTAATCCGAACTTTTATTTTGGTTGATTGTAGTAAAGACATTTGAGTTTCTGTGTGTATGTGACAACAGTTTTATCAAATGAAACAGCAAAATGAATAAAACAAAATACATAAAAGTTGATGTATATGCCGAAAACTCCACGTTCAAACTGCGCTGCTCATTCACACACAGACACAATGACTGTAGACTTCGTACAGAATTTCAATAGCAGTCTTTTTGAGCTATAGTATTCACAGACACTAGTCCATATTGGCATTTGATTAAGTGTACAGTGATATTTTAATTTTATTTATTTATTCATCCAAATTTTGTCAAATTCGGCAACATTCCGCACAGTAAATTCAATTTTTATGACTGGATACCATCTGATTCTGTCTGCATTTTCCTGCCCTACACATTACGCCACTCCTGTGTGGTGTTGTAAACGAGAGCAAGTGTGAAAACAGAAAACACTTCAGTGCTGTAACAGATCTTTGACACTTCTGAGAAACACACACTCGCAGGCAGACAGACAGACAGGTGTGTTCAGGAGTGCTGGAGTCGAGCAGTATGAATAATAGATGGCTGTGTATCAAACTCCATTAGCTTCAGTGAGCTAGATGAGCCACACACTCACATCTCTGGTGGTTTGAATGGTAACAGAGCTGTCTGCATCTCACGTGACCTCGCTCCTTATCCCTTTATCTCTTTATCCGTCTCTCTCTCCTGCTGTCTGTCTGTCCTAGTGTTTGTTAAAGTCACACATATGGGTCTCTAACCGACTGTGTAATATTATGAGGTTTTATGGGACTGAAATGTCTTCGACTGTCTCCTTCATTTCTCTCTCTGCTACATTTAATTTTCTTTCTGTCTTTTTCAATCACACTTTCCTTCTCTCTCTCTCTGTGTTGGAGCTTTACAATGATTCAGAGTGTGTAGATGGCTTCACATTCGCTCCTTTTCCATCCTGTCTTTTTTTCAACAGACGTTGTTTTCATTTGCATCATTGCTCTCTTTCTCTTTCTCTCTCTCTCAGAACAACACCTCTATGTGCATGAGATTATGAACTGATAATTAGCCATCTGGATTCCATGCTGCGTGCAGTGTGTGTGTGTGTGTGTGTATGATTGCAGGATGTGATGCTCTGAATAATTCCATATTTAGATGAAATCACTGGCATTCAACGATATAACATTAATAAAGGCAGACAAACACTCAGACAGCGATACTAGAGACGATTCACATCAGAACACACATTCGCACTAGAACTGGGTGATATATGTGGAATATTTACTATATAGTCAGTATTATTTTATTGGGAAAATAAAATTAACCAACAAAGTGATTATCATAATGGTTTTAATGCCCTTTTTATTTGCCCATCAAGATTCTCGAGACCGCAGTGCAAGTATGAAATCATTAACACTATTTTAATGACACCTCTGATTAAAATTAAAATTGCAATAGACTTGGGATGTTCAGTTTATTTTTGTTAATCAGTTCTTTTAATGAATCATTTGTTGAGGATTATGAATCATTTCTTTTAATGAATCATTGGTGGTGAATTGTTAATCAGCTCTTTTAATGAATCGTTTGTCATGAATTGTGAATCATTTCTTTTAATGAATCGTTTGTCATAAATCATGGCTGCATCTGAAATCATTTACTTCCCTATTATATTATAGTAGGCAAAAAACAGTATGTGATGAGTAGTATGTCTGAATTCACAGTACTCATAAAAGAGTATTCTGCAGTATCAATTCACCGATAGCAGCTGCGTGTTCTCACTCTCTCTTTTGTCCGGCGGCAAATTGACACACACCCACCTCCTCTCAATCACTTGTCTCATTCGCTCCAGTTGAATAGTGATGGCCCTGAATTTTGGCACGGGATTGCGGTTATTAAGTGTAATTTTACTCATTCCCACAGGTTTAGCTCTCACACCAAAAGCATATGCACCACTGATTTATATATGTGGCGCACACATAAAGCTGCCTCTCAAATAGCTTGCGAGTAACAAATTGAGCTCTTTTAAATGGTTAAATACACACAAAATTATTTTTGTCTTGGCAAGTATTCAGGTGAACACAATCAGCTTTGGAACGTAAATAGTTGAAAACTGTATATTGGATCTGTGGATAAGATCTTAAAGTGACAGCAGTCTAATATTCCTGTCATGTTAATCAAAGAACAAAAGACAAAGAGAAAATCACTCACTGCTCTTGACTTAACTTCTGTAACTTTAATTGTAAGCATTAATCTGTATTTATTTTTTACAATGAAGACTATCCAGTGTAATTGTTACATTTGATTACTTTATTCAATTTCTGTAGTATTTCTTACCTGAATATTACTGTTAGATCCACGTTTATATAATTTGTCTCTTTGTTGTATTTATTTGTGCTATCATTTGCAATTTGTTATTTGTTCTTATTTTATTATAAAGCCTCCCTGTGGTGTGAGTAAGCTATTGCAACAAAATTACCCAAATTATCAAAGAATTATGAGATAATAATAAAAATATCTGTACGGCTGTTTTCCCAGTGGTATCGAAAATGGTATTGAATATCGATATTTTTCAAGGTATTGTATCGAATTTAGAAATTCCATTATTGTGACAACACTAGTAGCCACAAAGTACCCGGAAGACCTACTACTTCCGCTGAGATCCTAGTATGTCTTTTCAGTCCCAAGGCCCTTCTATTTGCCTTACACATAGTCACGCATGTGGCATTTTACATGCTGCTGTGTGCCTGTATTGGTGCATATACATTAACATAATGAATTATTGTGTTTTATAATGTTGTGGAAAATCAAACTCTTTAGTTTGTAAATCAATGCTTGATTTTCTACATTTCTACTTATTAAACTTTTTAAATCAACTTGGCATAGGGCTAAAAGGCCATTTCAGAGCTAACAAAAATTTTGAGATATGTATTTAACATTGTTAAATATCTGCAGAATTTTTAAATATTATTTAAGCTATAATGCGCACATGCACATGCTTATTTTTCTGTAAACTGTATTTGTCCATCATCTCACTCATGGTCATCTCTCTCCCAATCTCTGTCTTTCTTTCTATGTCTGTCTCTCTCTCCTTTTCTTGAATAATTTACACACTGCTGCATTTCCATTTCAGTCAGACTTTGGCAGCTGCATGTCACCATGATGCCATAGAGAGAGAGAGAGAGAGAGAGAAAAAGAGAGAGATTATATTGTCGTCTTGTTTATTTATTTATTTATTATTTTTTAAATATTTGCTGATTGCTAATTAGTAGCAATCATATTAAAGTAGTGGTAAAGTATTAAAGTTCAGAAATCCTCTGAACTCCATACTGCCAAAAGATATTTTATTTTATTATTTTATTGCATTTAACAACTAAACCAACTAAATTGAGCAACTAAATTGAACTGAATTGCACATATAGGCTAGAGGAGTGCTGGAATAATTAAAGAGAACAGTGAAATAGAAAGTGCAAGTCAGTGAAAGGTTTTGTTCTGTTGTTGAAAGAGTTCTTAAAAACAAAAGAAAAAAAGTGAGAGAAGAGAGGAAAATATCCCATTATTTCCCCACAAAACTCATCTGAAGTTTTTAGGAGTCCCACAGGTCTTTATTATATCCGTGTTTGAGCAGATTTTATCAGAGACACAGCAGAGCAAACCTGTGTGTGTGTGTGTGTGTGTGTGGGTGGGTGGGTGACTAGATGCCAGTGATTATTTCAAGCATGTTTCTAATGCAATTGGAGTCTGCAGTAAGGTGTGTGTGTGGCATTACTATCTCATGTCTGAGAGTAGATGCATTTCTTGTTTGGTCTTTCTGTGTCTTTAATTTATAAAGAAACAAAGGTCTATGCTGTCAGCACGTATTCTTAGTGGTACATATTCAGTGTTGTTGAAGCCAATTTCAAACTCTAGTTTAAGTTATAAGCTATTCATAATTTACTCTGGTAATTCAATTGCAGTCTTAAATTTGACAATCAGATTAGGATCTCAGTGAAGATGACAACATCAAACACAGAATTTACATTAACAAGTAATAAAACTAAAATCACTCTACTTTGTATAACTGGATTATATTAAACATTGTCATGAACAGCAAAAAAGTGTTGACTAAAATTATTGAATGGTTTGTCATAAATCATTTCTGGAAAGGAATCATTGCCCGTGAATTGTTCATCAGTTCTTTTAATGAATCCTTTGTTTGAGATTAGGAATTTATTAGAGAATTTATTACATTTTTCAGATACAGCAGAAGAGAAGTTTATTTTATACATATATATATATATATATATATATATATATATATATATATCAGTGGCGTGCAGTCCATATAAGCTGTGGATGCTCTGCATACCCAAGCCATTCATGGACTCTGCAATTAATATTAACATTATAAATTACTATTAAATCCCTTGTTTGAGGTGTAACATAAAGCCTAAATCATTGAAAATGCTTATGTAACTGTCCGTAATTTATTTATTTGCCAAACGACGGTAATTTTCTTTAAATCTGCCAGTTACGGAGACTTCTGGTAAGCTGATCTACAGCAGCTTTTGTGCCTTCGCGCTTTTGTCATGGAACGTCATCATTGTCTCATTGGTTTGCTGGCCTATGGCGGATTTCATGGGAGGATAAGCTGTGAGCAGATCGCTCGCCCAAGAGGAAAAATTAGCTGCTGCTGCCAGATCTCGATAGCTGAAAATCACATTGTATTTGATACAAAACTACCTAGACTTAACCAAATGGGGGAAAAAATCATACCTAAAAATTGTTTAAGACAGTCCTACTGTAACTAAGCCTATCAGAGGATGTTAATCGATAGTATGTGCTTTTGTTAAAGTCATCAGTTTGCATAATTTCAACTTATTTTTTTAAATAATACTAATATTTTTTAGAGATGCACCAATACTGAATTTCTCTGCCGATACCGATTATTCAGAATGATATTGGCTGATGCCGATACCGATAGTTTGGTTTTTCTTAAGGAAAAAATAAATCTCTCCCAAATAATGTTGCTAACCATACAGGGAACCCTCTCATTTCGTACACTACAATATTAGAAGTTACAATTAACAACAGAGGTATTATATTCAGCAGCTGTTTATTTTCGGATATAATAATTACACTCAAATAACAACTGAAATGTTTGTATTAGTATCACAAAAGGTTGTTTTCATAAGCACTTGTTTTCATGGCAAATTTACACAAACATATAATTAACAGTAAATAAGCTCCTCTCTAGTGTTTTTTTTATATATAGATAGCTAAGGAACTGTGAACATTGACAGGGCCGCGTTATCCTAATGGGCAACATGGGCTGCAGCCCAGGGCCCCGAACATTAGGGGGCCCCCGAGACAATTCTTTATTGCGTTTTAAAACGCATCGTTGTCACACACCCGAATCAAGAGTCACAGACACAGCGGACACACACGCAGGAATACAAGGACATTGTCACCTCAACATGTCGAATGAAAATGTAAGGAGATAAGGCTTTCCTGTAGCTCAGTGGTTAGAGCATGGCACTAGCAATGCCAAGGTCATGGGTTCGATCCCAGGGATTGCACATACTCAGATACAAATGTATAGTATAATGCAATGTAAGTCGCTTTGGATAAAAGCGTCTGCCAAATGCATAAATGTAAATGTAAATAAGGCCTAAAGTTTGTTAATTGCTTTCTAAAATTAACTAACAAATTAAAGATGACAGTTAAGATCTTACTGCAATTATGGATGGCTGCGCTACAAATAATGGAGACATTCTAAAACGCTTAACGTGAAAAAGCTTAACGTGGCTTAATTTACTAAGTGTTATTTACAAACCAAACTCAGTAAACATCATACTAATAAAGCATACTATGTACAGAAAAGCAGATGATCCCAGAATATGAACGCAACACGTTTAATTACAGGTTAAGCATATTCTGGGCTCAACTACTTTTCTGTACATAGTATGGTTTATTAGTATGATGTTTACTGAGTTTGCTCTGTTAATATCACTGTCTTAGTAAATTTAGCGTTTTCGCGTTTAGAATGTCATAAATAAGGGGAGTTCAGGCAGTGACAGAAAACAGCAAATATTAAAAGATATTGAGAATAAGATCCATATCAGTATCGATTAATAATTAGAATTGTTAACAGTTAGTTCGCGTCCACACAGCTGACATGACGAAATGGACGCTGCCTTACTGCACTTTTATGTATTACTTGGATGTACATTGACGAGTCTTCGTCGTTTTGTCTCTCATGCTGGCAGAGATGAAGGCTGATATTTTTTGGTTTGACATGCGTTTCTGACGCGGAAAGCTGATCCTCACTGTCCCAGTGCGTATTTTTGTGCTCGCTCGAACTCAGGGTGGGAGGTCCATTGCGTTCGTTAGCCCAGGGCCCTGCAAAGGCTTAACGCGGCACTGAACATTGGAAAACATTCCTGAGGAAAAGTATGTGACATATTGTTCACAAGCTGTTTTATTGACGTCTTTCCGTGGTTGAGACACAAATAAAGTGATTGCATGAGACATGATACATTCCGGTAGGTTGTAGGCCTACTATATCTTTCAACATACCTTTGATGTTCATGCATGTTTTTCAAGATATAACTTGTATTGAAGAGGAAAAAAATACTTGTGCTCCGCGCTGCCGCCTGAGCTGAGGCATTACAGTGATCTGACACATCACATTTAAGAGCGTCAAAACGCCATTTATTGTTTGAATTTCATGATAAAATGGACAGAATTTGAAAACTGAAACTTTTATTCTTATAAGAAGTTACAAAGTACAAAGCTTTTTGCAATTATTGGATGGGAGGCGCTACAAATAATATTTGATGTAGGAAAAAAAACACAGACCTGGCAACTCTGGCTTGAACTACAGGTGATTCATAGGTTCAAAAAGAGCTTGTTTTAACGTCACTATTTTTAAACTGTTAATGCGTTAAAAAATCAACACACGAGTGATTTTGTATGTTGTTTCTGTGACACTAGCGGCACCTAGCGGACTTACAAAAATACAGCATATTTTGCAAATCCACCTTTTTCATGTCTTGCCTCCGTCGACTCAAACATCACAAAAGGTCTTACGGTTGCTTGTGAAGGCACGTCCCAACAGGTAAATATGGGCTACTCTCAATAAAAAGTACAACATATTAGAAATACTTTTCGCTGTGTTGCTATTTGTTATGAGCAAGCAAATGAGTAAACTAACACTGAGAACGCGAGCCTCTTGCATATTAGCTATAAACCCGGTTAAAACCCAGCATACCCGGTTAAAAAAGTCACCGCTCGCCACTGATATATATAATCTGATTAAACCCACAAACCTTCATGGTATGAAGGACTATCTTTTTCTATCTTTGTATACTATCACGGTTATCTCGAATACTTGCGATTAGATCAAATAATCATGATCAAATGATTAATCAATAATCGCGACAGAGCTACTCGTCAAAACCCCCAAAACTTTTGTTACTTCCCAAGACTGTATACATTCATAATGCATGCATTCAGACTGTAGCTCTATCTTTTATATTCATTTAAAACAAGAGCTATAGACTCAGAGAGAAAGAGAGAGAGAAGAGAGAGCAAAATGTGCTGAGACAGACTTCTCTTATCAAACTCCCCAGAGATAGATGAGTGTGTGTGTGTGTGTGTGTGTGTGTGTTTGTTGTGCGTCTTTGTAATTGCTTGCTGTGCTGTTTTCCTGTGTCCTTTTGTAGTGGGTTTGTATAGAGGGGCTATTTCTGTCCCGCCAATTTATGGCTCTGACACACATTTACTCACACGCACACAGTTATCCGTGTGGATGCCCTGTCCTCAGAGCTGCGGGGACAAATGATTTAGCTCACTCGTCGATCAAAGCAGGAGAAAAGAGAGTGAGCGCTGCAGCGTTGCTTTTCGGATGGACATTCATCACTATAAATTATGCGCACGGCCTTGAAACGCCCAGGTGACTAACTTTGCTCCCGCACAGGTGAAACCATTCGATAAAGAGCGCAAGAACCAGAGGATATCTGTCGCTCCATATGAATATTAAATACGTTGGAGAGAAAGTAGACGGGGAGAGACAGATATTGGAGAAAGCATGATAGTTTTAAATATGGGATTTATAGTGGATTATGCCAAAATGGGTCGCTATATTTCAGATATAGAAAAAATGCAGTTTTATAATGGCAAATGAAATGTACACCAATTTTTCACCCTGTAAACTAATTTTATATTTGAATATATTTTAAAATGTAATTTATTCATGTTATGCAAAGCTGAATTTTCAGCATCATTACTCCAGTCTTCAGTGTCACATGATTCTTCAGAAATCATTCAAATATGCTGATTTGCTGCTCAAGAAACATTTCTGATTATTATCAAAGTTGAAAACACTTGTGCTGTTTTTACTTTATTTTTGATCCAATAAATGTAGTCTTGGTGAGGATAAGAGATTTTTCAAAAACATTCAAAAACCTTACCGACCTCAAAGTTTTGAACAGTAGTGTGTGTGTATGTGGTTCTCGAATCTAATAGGCTGAGAGCCTCTTCCAGCCTTCTGTTGTTGTGTCACGGAATGTAGTTTTAAGAGTTTTATAGGCAAGAATGTAGTTATTTAGACCTCAAATATGTGACTCATATATAAACATAGCGCCTATTTTAGGTCAGCGGCCATTCAGCGCTCATGTACCCGCAGAGAACAGCTTAATCTCGGCCAATCCTTCGGGAATTTGCCGCTGGCTCTTATCTAGATAGTGGTTAAACATGCAATATAATTTATTTGGGGTATATCAAATGGGCAATCTTTGGTCTTATTAATCCATTACTTGTTCCAGAGCAAATCGATTTGGCTTAAGGGGAAAATTACAGCTGCAATAGATGATTCTCTACAGAAACATTTTTTTTTATACTGGTTGAAATTCTTCTCATATCCTGATAGCAATCACTATGTTAAACAGTCTAAATGTATTTTTACAAATATATGTCATCTGTGGAAGGCGTAGGACCCTAAAATGTTTATCCAATCTTTATATTCTGTCCGAATAAAATAATACAATGTACTACCTGCCTCAGCATATGTTTTTACATACCCTCGTGCACCCTGTTTGGGCAGACATCATGCATCATCAGCGCGTTTCATGCTATGCAGAGTTTATACCTAGACAGACTTCAGTCACGGAGCACTGCAAACAAACAGCAGCCACCTTTTACAGTTTTTACCAAATCAAAACACTGAGCAAATGCTATGTTCACGCCATAACTACCGTAATTAAGAGATGGCAACTCATGACGTTCTAATTGGATCTGTTCACATCCTCAGACTCGGAATTATGTGTTTCCATTTCAACAGTATCAACACAGAAATGAATCTGCAGCAGTCAGGTACAAGCTCTCATTATTATTGTAATGTTATGTGCTTTGAGACATGAGGTAGTTTAACACCGTCTCTTATGACGCTTTGCCGAGAGCAGCTCTGTGTGTGTACGCTCTGGTGTTTTAGAGGAGGTGTGGCTTTGGACAGCGATTTGCAGGAGGGGGAGATCGTATGGTTTCAATGCTAACAGGCTAACATTAGCATTTACCAGATCACCTACTGTGCCTTTAAGTTGCATAACTTTATATTTAGGCTATATTTAACTTAAATCCTGTACTAGAGCACTGCTTTTGTACTTTTGACTGAATTGTTTGCTTGTGTTTATTTCCTTTTGTCTTTTGTTGTTAATTTAAATATTTTTGTTCAATAAATATTATTTTATATAAATAATATACCGTATTTGGTATTGAGAAAGGGTCCGTTAATGATTGTGATTTCGACTTCAGTGAAAGTTACATTATTACACCATTAGATGGCGGCAAAACTGTCTTTATGAGTGAGTCAGTAGTAAATTGAAGGATTGGTTGTAAACAAGGAAGTTGTTTTAGCGTTGTCATGGGAAATCTTTTAAAAGAAAAAAGACAAAGATATCGCTTTCCTCAGCAGACATTCGAACTGATTTTTTATAATGGATATAATATTATAGACATCGACCAGAAGAATGAATGCAGGTAATACACTCATTTAGTCGATCTCCCTCTCATAATACCATACTCTACATAATACAGTAAACTTCAATGAAGCAACTCAACGTTCCTTCGCTACTAGTTCTAAAGTGACGTTTTAGATTTAGTAACGGAGGCTTGGGCTCAACTGTTAAACTGTCAACTTGAGATTTAAATCCGTGGTGGAAGGAAGTAGTTCTGCACAAAAAAGGGTTTTAAAGACACTCTGTTGTTGTTTCTTATTTATTAACTCACTTCTTATTTATTTACTCACATCGCATGCTGAGGTTCAACACACGATCATCTTCATTAAAAGTAATGAGAGCAAATGATCTTACCAGTGCTGATGCCGCTCTCTGTCCTATTGCAGTCTTTGATCTTGAAATTAGCTGATAATAAATAAAATGCAGTTCATATCTGTTGCTTTCGTTGACGTGAACTTAATTTGCATATAGTCCATGAAGTGAAGATCGGCGAAGACACATTTATATGGCCAAGTGTAAATGGTACAGTTTTTACAAATTGGATAGTTATCTAATCAGTAAAAATGCATGAAGTGACCAGGTGTAAAAAGGCCCTGAGAGATGAGTGCGATCAGACAGCTCTGATTTCTGCTCTCGCTTTAATCTCACAGTAATTAAGTCATTATTTAACAAGATCCATCCTAAAAAGTATATATAAATATGGATTAATATCCCCTTCGCTCAGTCTGAGTTTGACCTTGAGTTCACAGAGGAAGATTTACACACGTCTGACACGTTCACTAGTTTGAAGAAGGAAAGTGCATGTTTATCACTGAATGCCTGATGATGTAATGGTTCCGTCATGACACTTCATCTAATCCACACTGCTTTACTTTCTTTTTATTCTCTGCTTCCTTTCATGTTATCAGTTACCACAGACAATACTTGAACTTGTCTCTCTTGTGATGGAGAACGAGAAACATGTTTGCGGTAAATACTTTTGTAATGGATGAGAGGGCCGGAGGGATTAAGAGCTGAATTGTGCTGTGTGTTTTTGTTAAAACATATGAAATCTTCAGGAAGGATGTTATTTGATTTGGAAAGTGTTTATATTGTCTTTGTGAAGGTGGACTGTTTGGTTTTCTAGGTGAAAGACTTTCTAGTTATGCGTGACTGATGTAATTCTCATGGTTGTAATTTGATCGATGTAAACAGTGTTTTACGGACAGATATTGCACAATAAATTGGCTAAAACTCTAGGTTTGTTGCTCTTGTCTTGTTTTCTTTTTTCATGTTCATGGTAATTTCTTTTGAAATATTAGTTTGTCTTTTAGTTTGATCTGTTGTCATGTTCTTGTTTGTGTTCATTGATTGTCTCCGGGTGTTTCTAGTTGAACTCATTAGTTTTGTGTATAAATATCCCTTGTGTTTCTCTTGATTATTATCGATGTGTCCTACAGCAGGTTTATTATGGCATTCATGGTTGTGTTCATGTCAGGCTTTCTTAATGTAGTTTTTGTTTGTTACTTTTACCATTTAAGTTTCACGTGACATGAGTCTTATGACACTTTGCAGTTTCAGTGTTCACAGGTTTGTATCAGGCGTATGGGAAACAAAGTTTCAGATGGCTTTGATGACATTTCTGAGAAAATCTATTAATTGTATTTGACAAAGTTTGTGAACTTCTTGCAAATCTTTGACACACATTGTCAGTGTTAATTGAGACAGTAGCATGTAAATGGGATATTCTTGAGCACAATTGTAACTGTTGCATTGTTGCAGTAATTGTCAGGTTAAGCAATTGATAAAAAGGCAACAAAATTATCTAAACTGTTGTTGTACAGTAGTTTGTCAACAGTCTGTATTGTCTGTAACAGTTTACAGTAAGGTTGGATTTTTAAACGGTAGTTAACTACATTGAACTAATAATGTTACAACATTTAATTGTACACTGAAAAGCCAAAACATTATGACCAGTTACAGGTGAAGTGAATATTGTAAGCAAACAATCAGTTCTTGTGTTGGATGCAGGAGAAATGGGCAGGAATAAAGACCTGAGTGACTTTGACAAGGGCCAAACGGTTATGGCACGGCAACTGAGACTCTGTCTCTGAAATGGCAAGGCTTGTGGTTTGCTCCCGGTCAGCAGTAGAGAGAATTTACAAACTGTGATCCGAGGAGGGACAAACCACCGACCGGCGACAGGGTGTTGGGCGCCCAAGGCTCATCGATGCACAATGACAGTGAAGGCTATCCCGTCTGGTCCCGAGCCAACAGAAGGTCTACTGTGGCTCAAATCACACACAATTTTAATGATGCTTATATGAGGAATATGTCACAGCTGTGCATTGCATCTCTGCTGTGTATAGGGCTGCGTAGATGGCGACACAGACCAATCAGAGTGCCTATGATGACCCCTGTCCACAGTCAAAAGTGCCCACAATGGGCTTGCTAGTGTCAGAACCGAACCTTGGAGCAGTGGAAGAAGGTTGTCTGGTCCGATGAGTCCCGTTTTCTTTTACATCACGTGGACGGCCTTGTACATGTGTGCCATTTAACTGTGGAAGTGTTGGCTTGATGTATATATATTTTTTAGCTGTATATATACATTAACATTTTAGTTAATGCATTAGCTTACATTAAATAATGTGAGCTTTTTGTATATTGTTGCTGAAAAAAATTTGTGTATAAAAAATGTTTACTAAACGGTATAAGTTGAATTAAAGTGAAACTTTGAATTACAAAGACTATTCCAATAACTGTAACAGAGTAATGTAATGCACAACATTTTTTAAGTTTCTTGAACACCAATCAGAAAAACCTTCCTCTCACAAACACAGGAATCTCATCAGACACTTTCCTCTTTATGCAGTTTATGTGGTTTCAAGTACGTCTCAGTGCGAGGATGAATCTGTCTCTTACTGATGGAGGGATGAAACGCAATCCCGCGAGTCCTCAGACGTGAGGAAACACTGCACAAGTTTCTCTCTTCCGGAGTGCATCATGGATAAACCCTCTCCGGCTTTTCCAATCCCACAGGAGTCTGAGGGAAATAGACGGCCCGTGTTACAGTAAAACTAAATGAACACATTGATTTATTTCCACTCTGAAGTGGGACTGGGGCTCATGGGAATGACGTGTCAGATAACACACACACACACACACACACACGCTTGTTCACAGTGTGGAGGAACTGGAAACACGTCTCGTGTTGTTGAGACCAGGCTCCATATCTGTGATGGGATCAGGTAGTCCTCTGTACAGAAGGTGAACTCACCTCGTGTTATCGGCACACACCCTATCACGCTGTGTTTGGATGTGAGAAGTCGAGTCTGCAGCAGGTGCCGTGTGTGTTGTCAGCTGTGTCTAACTGTGTTTTTATTTTGGTTGCAAACTTCGACTCTGTTTCAGTTTCATGTGCTTTAGAAGAGTTTGGATCGTAAGCCATATTCGGACTGGATTTATATTATATGATTTATATGATGGTTTCATCAGTCATTTTTAAAATAATGATTCCAAAAGGGTTTTTTTGCAGCAATGACATATAGCAGCATTTTGGTTTTTCTAAAGAACCTTTCAGTGATTTTTTTCTTAAAAATGGTTGCAAATTGTTGCAATTTTAAAAATAAAGGTTGCAAAGGGCTTTTTCGCAGCGATGCCACAGGAGAACCTTTTTTTTTTTCTTAGTGTGAAAAACATTTTAATAATCCAAAGAACCTTTTTTCCACTTTAAAGGGGCCCCTTTTCACAAGATGTAATATAAGTCTCTGGTGTCCCCAGAATGTGTCTGTGAGGTTTCAGTGCAAAATATCCCACAGATCATTTATTATAGCTTGTCAAATTTGCCCCTATTTGGGTGTGAGCAAAGACACGTCTTTTTTGTGTGTGTCCCTTTAAATGAAAATGAGCTGCTGCTCCCGGCCCCCTTTCCAGAAGAGGGTGGAGCTTTTACAGTTCACGCTTCGGTTGCTCAACAACAACAAAGCTGAAGAATCTCACGCAGCCAAAAGGAGGATGGTCAGTAACGGTGTTCAGCCTTACATTGTTCAAACCGGAGTTGACACTGATGGAGAGACTCAGGAAGAAGTTGCAACTTTTAGAATGAAACTGGACGTTTCTGAATGGATGGTGGATAAATGTATGTAGTTGCTGTGGAGTTGATTCAACTCATCGACTAGCATGTGCCGTCGTATTAATCTTTTGTGCAAATCCAGTGATGAATTGACCCTCGTTTGTGAAGCAGTCTGTTGTAAAATGACGGCATGGTAACAACACTCTTCTCTAAAGCAGCCCAACATGGCCTCACCCCCTTTGTTGCGTGTTTTGCCATGGCGTTAGAACTGGTACACCATTGTCACTTGCAAAACATAAGGGCAGTGCTGTGGGTGGAAATGTGCAGATTAAGGGGCTTTTAACCCTTAAAAACCGAGACGGCTGCCGGCGGCCAAAAAGAACTATCGTTCTAAAATGTTTAATAACTTTTGAACCGCTAATCCAATCTGTATGCTTTAAAATGTACCGTAAAGAGGAGATTCGTGGATCTCATTCTGACATTCAGAGGCTCCGTGGTGAGACTGGTTACGTCATCAAAATCTGCAGCATTGATTCGTCAAGGCAATGCATGTGGTTTGTTCCTCCAAGCCAAACAGGAATGATTGTTGATGCCTAGTCCCACCTCCTATGACCAGATTGGTTCAAACCATCATCATCTCAACCAATAAACATGGGTTTTGCTCATTTGAACCACGATACTATCATGTTTCTTTGGAAGTATGAATAAGCGCAAAGTGAAAGTATTTGCGTGCGCGTGTATCTGCGTGTATAAAAACGAACACAAAAATTACAGATTTGAATGAGAACACTCATGTTACAAAGCATGACTTTGACATAACATGAACCAAAAATGAGGATAAAACAGTTTCACATCGGATAAGTTATTGCAATTTATGTTTTCAAACGTGTCTCTATGCAGTGAATTGATGCAATCAAATGTGACGCGTTCAGTGAGGAGTACCGCCACAGGACTGCTCTGTTTGGTTATAATATTATCTAAATACTTATTTTATAGTTTGTGAAGATCATTAACATTAGTAGTTCAGTTGAACTACTTATTTTTCTCTCTCTCATTTTGTGTGTATTTTGTGAAAAAAAACCTTTGCACTGTTTTTATTTTCGTTGCAGACCATTTTCATAATTGTTTTCATTACTTGCAACACTATTTGTTTTTATTCATGTTCAGATTTAAAATATATTTCTAATAAATCACTTTTGCTTTAGTGTTCTGTTGTATAACATTTTTTTGTATTTATTTTACTCCCTGGTCTTTTTTGGACACACATTATCAATAAATAAAGTACACCTGTTTATCTCTAAAGAGTAATATTGTAGTTTTATCTAGAGTAATATTGTAACAAATGGCTATAACTTGCTTAGAGAGTTTCAGAGAATTTCATCTGAAAGTTTAAAACATCCAAATATAACTTTTTAAAAGAAAAAAATCTAACTTCATGAGGTTTTGTGTGAGTTTACAGTGAAAAACACTAGATTTTTGCTAGCGTTTTTTTGAAATTCTGGGAATTTTATCCATTCTCAGACAAAATAAATGTAAAATTGACACTTTAAATGAGCTAAACTGAAACTTCAAGTTGTCCTGTTTAAAATGATATATGGCACTTGATGCTGACTGCTAGAATGGGTTAGAAAACAAGAGAAAAGTGCAGGCGAGTCAGGAGCCCCAAAAATGCTCTTGGTCTTTAAGGGTTAATATATTATATTATAATAAGATCCCATTCCTATGTCACAAGGGGAGCGAAATCTAAGTGGCTAATTTTTTTCATATGCTTGCACAGAAAGGCTTACCAAAACAAAGTTACTGGGTTCACGTTTTCTGGGTTGGTAGATGCACCGGGGACCCGATTATAGCACATAAACATGGAAAAAGTCAGAATTTCATGATGTATCCCCTTTAAAGAACCTTTTATTTAGTGGAAAGTTTCCTTTGATGTTAAAGGTTCTTCATTGGCATCGATGGTTCCATGAAGAACCTTTAACCTATATTTAAGAGTGTACAAACTCTGAGTTCATGTGCTGGTAAACAGTACAGGGTCTTTTACCTCTTCTATAAAATGTCTGCAAAAATAATCAGTGATAAAAGCAAGTTACTGAACTAGATAAAAGATTTCAAAGACATATTTAGCTAAATCCATTATGTGATTGGTCAGTTACATGAGATGCTGAATCACTTAACAAAATTACTAAAACAAATGGAAATAAAAAAAAAACTGAAAATACAAAAATAAAACTAATTCAAAATAATAATAAGTAATAATAATACTAAAATAACACTGGATGGCAATACGATAAACATTACAGATGTAATCTAGAAAAATCAACATTTGATGAGCTGATCTTTGTAATTATGGAGGAGAATTGATTGTTTTTTTTGTGTATTTATAAACAGATTAAGTGAGTTTACAGTATGCTAACGATGTTTGTAGAGACATGGATGATTTCTTTTGCTTAATTAATCTCTTGAGTTTTAGATGTGCATCTACCGTATCCGGTTACTGTAGAAACCACACACATCCGTCTCACCCTCTCATGTGTACTTGTTTAGTAAGTTATTTTGGTTTAGTGATCATTTAGTGGTTTATGGATTGAATTAAGTTGCTGGTGACAGTGCTTTCATTTGTTGCACTTGCACGCAGAATTTAGATTTACCATATCATTAGTCACAAAAGCAAAAAATCGTTTAATCGCACTCTCTTTGGCTATATTGAGTTATATTGCTCAAGTTTCATTTTTACTAGAACAAAGTGCATTGGCCAGACAAGTAAAGAAACAAGCTTGGTACACAAACAAACACTTCGATTCTCTCTCAGTTAACACATCTTTCTCTGAATCACACACAAACACAGCAGGGATTGATCATGAAAACAGAAAAACTGCATGACTTGATCGTGTTCAAATTCAACACACAAATGCACCAAAGTTAGACCTCACTTGAAATAATGTGATTTATTACAGTTGTATTATGGATATTTTGCTGTCTAACATTAATTTGATTAGATGTGTTTTTGCAAAACCCTCTAAAGCCTACTGTATCATATTTGATGCACAACTTTCTAAGGCCTCCAAATGATCAACATGATCAAAACTTTGCTGAAAAGTCCCTCTGTTGTCTGATTGATAGTTTATACTTTTTTAGCAAGTAAAAGGCCTTATATAGTAGTTATATAATAGTTCAAGATGAACATTTACTGGACTGAAGCTACTTAGATTTACTTGATTATCATACATAATTTTTTTTAGAAAAATCATGTTAAAATGTGAGTATCAAATATGATCATCAGGCTTTTATCTCTTAATCATCATTGTATTGCATTATATGTTTTAAAACTACATAGCTTTGATCATAAAACTAAGCATAGAGAGTGATATAGATATAGTGACGACTGATATTTATATGCATTTTATGTAAGTAGTCTGCTATAATGTTATAAAGATCTCATTGATTTACATTACAAGCTATCAGAATTTCATCCATATAAATATCAGCATCTGCATCAAATTGCATATTTTTGCTCAGTTTGGGCCTCTAAAATTTGGATTTTTTTCTTTCTTTCATATTCTCACTATATCAGACTATGTGAGCCATAAAAGCATTATGTATCAAATATGATGCTTAACAAAAAACACATGCAGCCTTTTTTTTTATTTTATTTTTTTAGATTTTTTTTGTCTAAAGGTTCAATAATCTGACTATTATTTCATACCTCAAGCTTAACAGGGTTAAAAGCTGTTAAATTCAGTAGCAGCATAGCATCTTGAGGCATGTTTTAAACTATTTTTAACTGGACATGCAACACTTGCGCTGCGAGGTGCTAAAAACCAGAGAGACATCCTGAAAAAGCCAAAAGATGTCTGTTTGATTCATGTCTGCACAGACCAACAATTAAAAAAAATACACAGATGGAATTCGCTCCGTCCTCTTAAAACCCCTGATTACTCGCTTTATTTATCTGTCATGAACTTCAGAAGTCAAACTGACAAAACTGCACATCCCTAATAAACACAGGGATTTGTGTGTTTAAACGGGACGTTGGTGGCATTAAGCATGTTTCAGCACTCTCTCCTCCTGGTTTTTGTGCTCCGGTGGGACTTGTAAACTTTACACAGGCCGTTATGTTCGTTCTGATGATGCTGTAAAGTTTACGCATCAGATGGTGCCGCTGGCAGCTGCTTGTACAGTTTGAACCTCACTGAGTCTTTCTGTTTTTTGGTATGCTTCAGTAGGAGACAGCCTTGGGCTTTGTTCTGAGCTATAAGACAACACCAGACGAGAAATCTAGGGAAACAGAGAGAGAAAGAGACGGAGTGTACGCTTTTAGAAAATCTAATGTGTGTGAGTTGTTAACCTCTAGACCCCTTATTACTGAATTTCCCACAATCCTTTGGCTTTCAGCCCTGCCAGTAAGAGTGTTTGAGGTCTTTCACCTTGAGTATTGTAATACCTGGAGAAAGCAATCTGTTAGCATTCCCGTACATCTCATGCTCTCAGCTTTGTTCACATGGTTTTAGTTCCAGATGTTCAGCTGTTAAGTCATTACCACACTCTAACACTGATTGTAATTTTAACGGTAAAAGACTAAAAATGCTACGTAAAAATAACGTTTTAGTGTCATTGATACTATTATAGTTTTTTATTTTTTTTTATTTTCTGTTTTAATTTTAATTTTAAAGTTTCAGTAAATCTTTTTTTGTTTTTTTTACATTTTTATTAGTTATTTTTTTTTAAATATATCTGCATAGGTTTTGTTAATTTTTATTTCAGTGTTAGTTTCAAATTAAACTAAATGAAAATGAGAAATATTGCTTTGAAAACTAGCTAAGTAAAATACGTTTTTATTTTATTTCAGTTCAATTTAAGTAATGAACTTTTTTATGATTAATTTTTATTTTTAGTTAACTATTAACTCTAAGTTTGCTTACTATATACAGTGAAAAACTAATAGGCCTACATTTCATGTAATTTTACAGTAAAAATACTGTTAAATGTACAGTTCTTGGAAGTGAAAAAGAGCAAATTATCTTATAATTTACAGTGAAAAGCCATAAAATGACATTCCCAGAAATCTCGCATTTGATGGTTTTATTGAAATAACAGTTGCTTCTTAGTATTTTTCTTATCAGTTATGTACATTAAGGTTTTATCTTACATCTTATGTTGTTAAATGAATGTTTATTGCCTTATTTTAGTATATCATGTGTGTTACCATGATGGTGTTTTGTATTTGTGTGCATGACAGCGTGCACCTTTTATATATTAGTATTTACTTCAGCCTGTGGAAAAGTTACATGTGATGAACTTTGATTGATAATGTGTCTTTCTTTTCAGCACCTGTGTTTTTAAGGCTGTCATCATCAGTATATTATAAAAGAAAAAAAACTGAATTTAGTAATTTGGTATGTTAGAAACAATGAGAAAAGAAAGGAAAAAGCGGAGCACATGAGGGGAGCTGGACTGATGGGTTGTGATGTTTGTGATAGATTAGCATATCAAACACAGTCAAGTGTGACTCTGAGTTTGACAGTATTTAGATGGATTTTCAAAGAAGTAATAGAGTTAGTTAAATCACGAGCAATTAACATTCAAATGACCAAAACAGTGTTGATACAGAGAAATTAAAAATTAATTGAAATGAAAAATTGCCTCTTCAAATCGATGCGGATGCTTTGAATGCAAATGCATGTCGTTTTAATTTCTTTTACTTTTTTCCCTCTTCTTCATTCTGTTTGCGCTCACGCTCCAAAATAGAATTGAAAGTTTGGATAAGTGCTTTAGTGTTATTAGGGCAGGATTTGAGAGATTTTCTCAAATGAACGATGTTGGGTTTGGTTAGAAGAGGCGAATGCTGTCTGAATGAAGGATAGGTTTAAATTTTTATAATTTGGTAACCACTCTCAGATCCATCAAATAACATGTTGATGCATGTTAACGCTCTCATTAACCACTGATAACATTAAACACTAATGTAATCTCATTAATATTTATTTGTATGATATAAAAACTAATGTCAAGTTAATGTTGTGAAATCAAAGAACCTACTTCTGACTAGTGATTGGAAGTAGCAAATAATAGTTCAATGCTATGACGTAAACTAAAGGCTATTGGCCATTTAAAAAAAGAGCTAAACTGTTCAATATAACCCATCTCAACTTCCTGTTTAAACAAGAAATGCATCAATATATAAAAGAAAACTGAGATTATAAAGCCATTTTAAGTGTGTTATGTTAATTGGCATTACACAAATGAATCTATTTCATTGTAAATACAGTTAAGGCAGCTAAGATTGTTGGAAATAAAACATAAACTACACATTTAAGTGTTTATTTTATGACAATTTATCAATTTGTGTGTGAAGATTTCAGTACATATCAGTACATATTGTAAGATTTACAATACATATCTGTGAGTACAAGGCTGTGAGTTTTTTTTCTTTCACTGATTCAAATATCTCCACTTCAACAGCTTTACATACACCAAACATTACAAAGATATTTTCTGGAAATTTAAATAGACAATTCCTCACTTGCATATTTAAATAACATTTCAGAAAACTTTTTCAATTGTTGAAAAACAATTGTCTGAATGTACTGTGATTAATAAACTGGGGAAAGTATGGTGTTATCGATTAGTTAAAAATTTGACTCTATTCACCTGCCTTAAATCTATGAATTGCATGAATTCAGTTTTCTGTGAACGTAAACGTAGGGATTGTAGTGTTTTGTGCATCAAAAGTAAATAACTGTATGTGTGATAGAAATACAGGTACAACAAACACATGTACACGCAGAGACACTCAATAGTGTTGTTGTTGTGTGTGTTTGTCCAAGTTTGCCGTTGTAAGTGCCGCCTCTATGTTTAAGATCTTAATAATGATTTATTGTGTTTATTCCAAACATTTTATCAGTCGCTGGAACATAAGCAGTTTGGTGAAAGACCTCAGAGCTGAAGTATTTATTAATAATGATCATATCTTTATCTCTAAGATGTGTGTGTGTGTGTGTGTGTGTGTGTTTGTTTGTCGCTGTTATTGCTTTCTTCCTCTGTTGCACTCGGCGACTGTAATGCCTTCAGAATTACACATCTTCTCTCATAATATCCTGTGTCGCTTCACACATTAAGTATCCCACAGGGTGTGTGTTTTTGTATGGATGAATGTTTGTGTTTGTGTGTGTGTTGTTGTCCCAGCTGGATCCAGCATTGAAATCTCAGTAAATGTGTGTTTCTCTTTGATTAATGTTTCATTAGCTTGAATTAATCTTGAGCTTGAAGTTTGACTGAGTTGAAAACCAGATGATGAATCATCCTTGTGTATTCAGTTCATGCTTCGTATTTTGGTGTATTTATCATGGCTTACAATGTTTTATATGTATTGTAATACACATTTCAGCACTATCACACTCACGTTCATGCTGTGTTGAATGTCATCACATCTGTCAATCTGCTGTAATCATGAGACCAACAGCTCGATTGTGATTATGATATTGCTTTAATGCAACAATAAAAAACAGACGTTAAAATTGAGTATCTTGCATTTTACGTTCACTCTGATTATTTATTTCACATCTGTGTTCCAGCGCTGTGTTACTGACTCTATGCTAATGACGCGCTCCTTAGTGAAACATATGCAGTGTGTAAATTGAGTAAATGATACTTCCTCGTTAAATCTCCAAACATTTTTTTTTACAGTCAATTTATAATTTAAATGGTTCTTGATAATTTGGTCACCTGATAATCTCTTTTTTTCTCTTTTTCTCCTTCTGCTGTCTCAAGGAGGTTGAGGTAAGTTAAATAGTCCAGCATTTTTGTAAGATTTCTCATATAGCAATATGCACTTTACTCTTTCACTCTCTTTTTTAAATACTTTTATTCAACAGCAATGCATTAAGTTGATAAAAATGACAGTTAAAAATTATATGATTCTTGAGCAAATCAGCACATTAGAATGATTTCTGAAGAATCATGCAACAGTTTTTAAAATAATTTTTAAATGAAATAGTATTTCACAATATAATTTTTGATTGAATAAATACAGCTTTGGTGAGCAGAAGAGAAACCCAAACTTTTGAATGGTACTGTGTGTATATATATATTCAGCAAAAAAAAAGAAAAGTCATCATACTATATTTTAAAGATAATTATGCAAAATCAAAATAAGCTTTACATATCTTTATCGAAAAGGGTTTAAACTAGTAATTGTGTCAGCTATTTTTAAATTTAGTCTTAGTCTTAGTTCTGTGTCAAATGTAACTTTAAGTTTTTATCATATTTAGTCAACATTGTCTTGTTTTTGTTTTGTCAAGTTTTACTCAACTAATTGTCTGAGCATTTTAGTTTTAGTCAATGAAAACTTAAACATTTTTGTCATATTTTCATCATACTGTATAATGGTTAAAATGATAAAAAATATATTATTTTGCTCAATTTTAATTACAATGATTGGTGTAATTTGGGAAATTTATTTTTACATTTCATCAGAATTTGCTCTTTAATAAATAAGCACAAATCAACAGAATATCGATTCATCTGCATGGTTTATTTTACCTCGTACAGATTTATTAAAGCCTATCAATTATAAGCTAAATAAACACCAAA
Source organism: Anabarilius grahami (assembly GCA_003731715.1). NCBI lineage: Eukaryota > Metazoa > Chordata > Actinopteri > Cypriniformes > Xenocyprididae > Anabarilius > Anabarilius grahami. The sequence goes on along the minus strand of RJVU01047220.1, from coordinate 4,122,174 downwards.
AACTATAAACATACACTCGCTCTGTCTACATTATAAAAACTGTTAGCCTACACTTAAATATTATAACAGAGAAATTCCTAATAGTAATTCCAATAATTCCAAGTTGCATTAATGTTTCTCTATTAAAACAACAGCAAAAAAAACATACATATTGCCACACAGAGGTTGAGTAACATAAGTACAATCAGCAACCACAATCATAAACAATAAAATCGAGATCCATGACAGAACACAGTCACAGACTGACTTAATGACACTTTCATTTAAGCAGAATACCTCAAACGGAGATCGCTGAACTCCAGCTTACTTTTACAGTACTATATGTGTTTTCAGATCAGGGCGAATCCGCAAAGAGCACATGCGAATGGTTGCCACAAACATGAACGCTCGCCTTATAGAGTCTTGTACAGCAGGCTGAAATATTTTGGCTCTTTTTTCAACAAAAAAAAAAGAAAATACGTTTTTTGTAAAGTTTTTGTTCTTTTAACTACATTTTAATCTTAGTACTTTTTTTGTCAAAAATATTGCATGTTGATATAGTCACAGTTATCGTTTAATGGCCTTATTATCGTCTCGTCATCTTCTCGTCTTAGTCAGAGGAAAAAATTTAATTGCCGAACATTTTCCGTCATAGATTTAGTTTACAAAATTAACACTAGTTTAAACAGTGTTTTTCATGCTTGTTCAATGATCCATTAATAATTAACAGTTTACAGACAGTAGACAATTAAGGTCACAGTTACAGTAACTTAGGACATTAAAAAGATCTTTCTACTGACTCTGAAACACCAGGAGAAAGAGGGCTAGGGTGATCCCTGATCACCTGCATGAACATGCCTTAATCCTGCTGCAGGAGGCATGAGGACTGCAGATGTGACCAGAGCAATAAACCGCAATATCCGCACTGTAAGACGTCTATGACAGTGCTACAGGGAGACATGAAGGACAGCTGATTGTCCTTGCAGTGCCAAACCACGTGTAAACGTGTCCCCCCCCCCCCAATAGTGTTCGAGAACTTGCAAGTGCCTTGTTGGAAGAGTTGAGTAACTTCTCACAGCAAGAACTTGCAAATCTGGCTCAGTCCATGAAGATGAGATGCGCTGTAGCACTTAAAGCAGCTGGTGGGCTCACCACATACTGACTGCTACTTTCTGACTACTACTTTTGTTATTGATCCCTGTTCTGTTCAAGGACTCTTTATTCAATTTCTGTTCGTCAAATGTCTGTAAAATTTGTTTAGTTTATGTCTCAATTGTTGAATTTTTTCATGTTCATACAAATATTTATACAAAGAAATTTACAACCCCAAATCAAGAAAAGTTGGGACATTTGGTAAAATGCAATAAAATCAAGAATGTGTGATTTGTTAATTCTCTTGAACTTTTATTTAACTGACAAAAATACAAAGAAAGGTTTTTTCAAAGTTTTGACTGACCAACTTAATATTAGTATTTAGTTAATATAAACAAATTTGATTTTGATGGCTGTAACACACTCCAAAAAAGTTGGGACAGAGGCAAAATAATAGTGAAAGGATTACAGAATACCTAAGTTAAACAGTTTTGAAACAGTCCAGAATTAACTTGTAATAGGTGAGGGTATCGTGTTTGGGTATAAAAGAAGCATTCACAAAAGACTGTCTTTGCAAGCAAAGATGGGTCATGCCTCACCACGTTGTGCCAAATTTCATTAGAGAATTGTCAAACAATTCAAAAATCACATTTCTCAATGCAAAGTATTTAGGTCTTTCGCCATCTACCATACAAACTATTGTGAAAAATTTCAGGGAATTCAGAGAAATCTGTCTGTGTAGGGCAAGGCAGGAGAAGACCACTGAATATGCATGACCTTCAAGCCTTCAGATGGCATTACATGAGAAACCATCATGCTACTGTGTTAAATATAGCCACATGGGCTCAGGAGTACTTTGTCACTCAACACAATCCACCGCTGCATCAAGAAATGCAACTCAAATCTCTGTTACACAAGGAGAAAGCTATACATTCATTCTATGCAGAGATGCTGCAGAGTTCTCTTGGCCCGAGCTCATCTCAGATGATCCAAAAGAAATGCGGAAATGTGTGCTGTGGTCCACGTTTCAGCTTGTTTTTGGGAAAAACTGACATCGAGTTCTCAGTCCCAAGACGAAAGAGACCATCCAGACTTTCATCAGCGACAGGTGCAAAAGCACACATCTGTTATGGTATGGAGGTGCATCAGTGCAAACGGCATGGGTGACTCGCATATGTGTGAAGTAATCATTGATGTGGAGGTGTATATTGGGATTGTACAAAGACATACTGCCATGAAGATGACATCTTTCCTGGGAAGCAAGACAATGCCAGGCCTCATCCTGCACATGCTAAAACAGAGTGGTTTCTTAGAGACTCTACTCCGTAGAAGGGATGTGCTTGACTGGCCTGGCTGCAGTCCAGATCTGTCTCTTATTGAAAATGTATGGCCCATCATGAAAAGGAGAATCAGACAACAACGACTACAGACTGTTGAGCAGCTGTTTTGTATCGGGCGAGATTGGGCAAATGTTCCATTTGCAGAACTATTAGTATCCTCAATTCCCAAACATTTAAAAAGTGTAATTAAAAGGAAAGGAGATGTGACACAGTGGTAAACATGCCTCTGTCCCAACTTTTTTGGAGTGTGTTGCAGCCATCAAAATCAAAATGTGTTTATATTTACAAAATACACTAAAGTTGGTCAGTGAAGTTGATCTTTTCTTTGTACATTTGTCAGCCAAATAAAGGTTCAAGAGAATTAACAAATCACAGATTCTTGATTTTATTGCGTTTTACAAAATGTCCCAACTTTTCTTGATTTGGGGTTGTAAAAAAAATTATAATAATCTCTCTTTTTATATGCTAATTAAGACTATTATCTGCTCAGTGGCTGTGAGGAAATAATGCATTCAAAGCATGTGATGTGTGTGTTTGTGTCATTGGGACTTTAGCTGTCAGCTTTACTGTGTTCGTCCGCTCTGTCCTGCTGATGTCCTCACTCGACATGACACACACACACACACACACACACACACACACACACAGACAGTCGTCTCTGAGTGTATGGCTGACCTGTCATGCCCGCGGGCTCTAAACTGTCACCGCAGAATAACATCAGAGCGAGAGCGTGAGTGAGGGAGTAAAGGGACGAGTGAGCAAACAGGAAGTGAAAGGAAAGCAGAGGAACAAACACGCAGCCAGAGTCAGTTAGTCTCCCGTGAACTGTGAGACAGTTTCTGACTTTCTCAAACACACTCCAGCCGCGCTGTCTGTCTGCAGGGCAAACATGAGACGGATAATCTGACAGCAGATAACCACCAGCCTGCCCGCAACACTCATTTACGTAAACCACAGAGAGACAGAGAGAGATAAAATGAATTTGTGGACTGAATTCCTGTCTGTGATAGTTAGTTGTGCAGCAGGTGGTGTTGTGATGTGCGTGTGTTTGATAAACGTTCTCTAGCTCATCTATGCACCACAAAGACGGCTCTCACTAGCTGTTTTTTTTCTGTAAAGCCACAATTAAAAATATATGAATGCCAGATAACAAAACAAAGCAAGTGTCTGTATCTGCAGGATCTTTCCTTTTCACTAACACTCTAAAAACTGCTGGGTTAAATATGGACAAAACCAGGGATTGGGTTGTTTTCACCCAGCCATTTTTTTCCACCAATTTTGGATTTATTTTTTTAGCCAGCAATATAGTAATATAGTAAAAGGCGTGTTTTTGCTCACCCCCAAATAGGGGCAAATTTGTGGGGTATTTTAAGCTGAAACTTGACCAGACCAGAGACTTATATTACATCATGTGAAAGAGGGCATACTAGGTGCCTTTTAACCCAACCTGCTGGGTTTGTCCATATTTTACCCAGCTTGGTTTTTTTTAACCCAGCATTTTTTAGAGTG
>RJVU01047220.1:4097910-4117995 GCA_003731715.1 Anabarilius grahami | reverse complement strand
AATGTTCACTTTTCTTCATGTTTGAAGAGTCAGCAGGTGCATCTCAATTTGCATTCTTATGCACCTTTTTGTAGAATAAATAGTGTGAGTAGTGTGTTCACACTGAAAATTCCAAATAGAAAAGTACACTTTAAATAACTGGATGATGTACTTAATTAAAGTGCCCCTATTATTCTTTTTCAAATAATACCTTTCATGCAGTGTGTAAAATAGCTGTTTGTAAATTTAAAAGGTCTGCAAAGTTTTAAAGATCAAAGTGCACGATAAATAAAGTTATTGTCTCCTAGAAGAAAGAATCAATTATGTACTGCCGAAACGAGTCGTCAGTAATTCTAATGTCTTACTTCCGTAACATTCATATGTAACAATGTAGCAACGATTTGCATAATGCCAACCTATGGTCTGCATCGACTGCCTGCGAACAGCGTCTACTTTGACCCGCCCTCGCCTCAAACACTGTAGCTGTACATGTCGAGAAGATGCTGTTTTCCTCTCTATACACATTCAAAGGATGAGGATGTAAAGAGTCGACATCCCTACCAGAAGCCTGTGATCGCTAAATGAACGGAGGCTCGTGGTACCATCACAGAGAGGCACAAAATCGCTCTCCAGAACATTTTCGTTCACTATTCCTTGTTCCAATATTCAAAAGACAGCTGAAAACTCATCTCTTTCGAGAGCACTTAACCTCATCATAAAAAAAAATCTATGCTTTCACTTCCTTTAATCCCTCCCTATTCTAGTGTATGCTACTCTAAGCATTGTCTGAGCACTTCTTATGTCTATTTGCCTCTTCACGATGAATCACTTGTTATATTCCTTGTAAGTCACTATGGATAAAAGTGTCTGCAAAATGAATAAATGTAATGTAAATGAGTCAGTAGTTAAAATTACAAACAATAGCAGTATAACCTTCTGTTGTGTACCCATCATTTTACTGATGACTACTGGTCAAGTTGGGATTTGCAAAACGCTTATCCATTAAAGATGGGACAGTACCGACTTTATTTGGACCATCTTGCACCTCTGAATCACATCACAATCACATATATATATATATATATATATATTTTCTACTGAGTGTTCAAAGTTTGTTGATGGACATACACTTGTTAATGCTGATAGGGGAATCTCATAATGTACGACAAACTGAGTAAAAAGTTACCACTGAGAAATGTCCTGCTCAAGTCGTTCTTGCGATGGAGGTTTGAGTTGAATAATTATAGTTCTTCCAATGTTTCATCATCGGACTTGCACTCCAATTGGTAATCGACACCATCATTACTGTCTTTACAGTGTGTACAATCGCTGAGCTTTAGGAAGCCTTCGGAGCTGAAATTCAAATATAGCAATGACCGTTTCGTTTCCGACACGCGCTATAAGCGGTAGACCAATCACAACAGACTGGGCAATCTGACTGATCAGAGCAGAGTAGGCTCACAGAAAGGAGGGGTTTAGAGAGACTGAATCATCTGACTGGTCGTTTTCGAGTCTTCGAGAAATGAGGTGATGTGCAATGTATAATATGAGAAAATGAAAGTGCTTTTTTGACCTCTGATGCATGTAAACCTGTTGTTGGAGACCTCCAAAACAAAATTAGGAACCTTTAAAATAGCATAATAGGGGCTCTTTAACCTAAAAAAACTAAGTCTGGAATGTTGGACACTTAATGCACAGTCGCAGCTTTAATTACGTAGTGGGGGGTAAGGTCCAACGGTTTGCCACGCATGTGATTCGCGGATTAACTGCTAAATTTAACCATCATAGAGTGAAAGTGTATCATTTGGACGTGTTTTGTCTCGCCAATTAACACATTCAAACGATTTTATAAGCAGAAGAAGAGGCGAAAATCAGGACTCGCGAGCTGTTATCTGTGTCCGCACAGCCTTACACCCCCGAAACGCATGCACACAGAGAGAGAGAGAGAGAGAGACAGTCAGACAGCGCTCGAACACCGAATTAATTCCTCTTTCGCGTTTACTTGTGCTTGAACGGACACATACACACAAAATTATGTCAAAATACCTGTCTCAGCAAGTATTCTCTCGGTTATGTCATACGTGAACAGTTGAGAAAGAAACCGGATGTGTGTCAGTTATTTGGTCCGTGCTTTCCTTCTTAAAGTGACAACAGCCTAATATTCTTGCTGTTGTCTGTGTCATTAATGTTAGTAAAATAAAAAAAAATCATTATCATCATCTACCATGTTCGAGGGAAAAAAAGATACTGAGGAGAGCAGTCAGAAGGAAAGTGATGTGGACAGCTTTTAGGATAAGTGTGTCACGTAAAGTGTGAGTACCAAGCAACATCTCCAGGTGCTCTCTTGAGAACCAGACCAAAAAAGTGATGTGCACCCCAGCTTATAAAATTTATACACTACACGTTTAAGTACATAGTTCACAAGTAGATAGTGTATAAGTGCATAGTGTATAATGTGTCATTTGGGATGCAATCAGCTGGGGTTTCTGTGAATTTTTTTTTTTTTTTTTTTTTTGTGGATGTATGAACACTCATTTGCCGCATATACAAGACAAACGAGCACAAATATACATTTTGTTCAAATATTTGTTGTTAAACATTAAATTAACACAATTTTTTTATCAATGGGTGTGTTTGTGCAGAACATTCTGATCTATTAACACTTGAGGTTTTGTTTTTCTTTCTTAGCTTTAATTTGGTGATTTCAAACAGTTCTGCTGCTTTACAAGCTATACCATTTATATTGTAGTATTTGTATTAAAACATTTTTGGCACACTAATACAAAAGCAAAACAAAATAAATATTATCTGGATATCTAGAAAAGGTATCTAGAAAAAAACAATTTCTATTGGTTTAGGATTTCAAACCCAACAATATTTTTATCAAAAGTTTTGATTGCAAAGTGTGTTTGTGCAACTTTGTTTACAATAAATGACAGCTGCTTTGATATTTTGTTATTTAATGCAATGACATTCAAGCATTAAATCTTCAAAAACTTTTTAGGTCTGTATATTCAGACATTATCTTGTGTTTGAAGGACACTGAATATTGAAGTAGCTGGAACATTCTTGTGGTCAGAATGTAAATGAATGTGCAGCATGAATTGCATTAGTGTTTTGATTTACTCAGCACATTCAAATCTACTTCAGATGTAATACTTATATTAAAAGGCATGTTTTTCTCATTTTAAAAATAATGGGAAAAGCAAAGCTGGGTGAGATTTTCTCTGCGTAAACCAACGTTTAAGTTTTGTGGCTATACTTTTAAAAAGGTAATTTTTAATTTAACTTGTATTCCTGGTAGGGGTGTGCGATGTTGACAAAAAATATGTTATCTTGATATTTTCTGGGATTTGTTGATAATGATGATTTTGTTTTGCTGAGTGTGTATTTTTTTTCTGGTACCTTGACTGGTTTAGGCCTGACGTCGACAAGCTTTTCATATTCTTCATATTTTATGCAATGGTCAGTTCCCAGCTGTGACAGAAATTAACTTTTTCATTTAGGGGTAATATTTGCCACCTGTCACACGTTGGCTTGACTTTATAATCCACAACAATGAGGCTTGATGCAGATGAATGATAAAATAATATTTAATAAACACTAGTAACCAAACAGAGATACATATCAGCATGCAACGTTAACACAAGACCAAAAATAGACACACCCTGCGTCTCAATCAGCTCCCTAGCTCCCTAGGTCGTGAATCAGTATATCATGTAAATGAATGTGGCTGATTCCCTGATCAGTGCCCTGATTGCTGAACTAGGGAGCTGATCGAGACGCACACTTTCTGAGGATTTAAATACACAATATGACAAGGGACTAAATGAAGGACAGGTGTAGGTGATTAAATGATGGACAGGTATAGGAGATTTTGAAACCAGAATCATCAAGACAAAAGAACATCAACATAAAAGTCCTTGAACACAGAGAACCAGGGAATCCTGACACAACCTTAAGTTGATTTCCAGGAGCATGTTTGTGTTTATAAGAGCAATTATGCATCTTTTTGTCAAATTCTTACATTTAATCAATAAATTAAATTAGAATATAATATAATATAATAAGACACTACAGGCTGTTACCAGTCAAATGAAATCAGTATTTAAAAAGTAATTTTTGTACAGAAGCTGCATCTAAAGCAACTTTAGATATGTATTTACAGTCCAGTTACAATTGCATAAATGTATATGAATGTTTAAAAAAAAAAAATTAAATATGAAATAATTTTAGTAAAAAAATAAATAAATATGAAAGTCTTAATGAGTAAGTGATTGAGTCATTCATTCAACCAATTCGTTCAAATGGCTGATTCATTCTGGAACGAAGCAAATGATGTATATTTATGAATGAATCATTGAGTCATTGATTAGTTCAAACATGCTGATTCATTTGAGGATGAAACACCCACTGTGTGTTACTCATAGACGCACAACAGTTCTGTTGCGGCTTTGTATGGAATTATTTTCATTGTTGAAATAGAGCAAAAACAGACAATGTTGTGTCTAAAATGGAACACAATATTAACTTCTTTTTTATTGAACTGTTGTATAAAATCAATAACACATCTTGCTGATATTTCAAGAAAAAACAGCATTCATACTTATGTGATATTCCTTAACAATATCAAATAAATCTTATACAGGGGCATTTTTGTTTGTTTTTGTTTGTTTTTGCAAAGTAAGTGACACTTGATAATGTCAGCTTCTACGTGTTAAACAATTGCAATATGATCATAGACGATACACATCGCACACCCCTAATTCCTGGCAATGTCTTGCCTCAAGACTTGCATTGTAAGTTCATCACCGTAAACACATTTTTGTTCATTTTTACAAACTGTTTTAATATCAACTTGTATTGAACCTGAAGCATTCATTCAAAAACAACTGGCAAAGGTCATAATTTCCACTGAGAGAAGTTTTACTGCTGTGTGGATAAAGGTTACTACAACGTCATTTCATTGTGAGAGTTTGCAGGTTAGAGAAGGTCTGCTAGCTTCTGCTTTGTCAGACAGTTTTGCAGAGGGTAAAATTCTGAGGGCAAAATGAGTTTCACTTTTCCCATAATTCCTCTTTGATTTGGAGCTATGAGCCCACAGACACATTTGGCCTAGTTTTGCTGAGACCACCGTAAACTTTGAGCAAAATTATAGTCTCACTTTAGCTCACGGCCTGAGAGCTGTAGCTTATAAATGTTTACACCAGAATGATAAATGTCTTCAGAAGCTCATCGTACCAACAGATGTAACTTATTCTCGCATAAGTTATTGTTTTTAATCACATTCTTAATTATGATTAACCACATATTTTACACTAAAACGTCGATCGACTCTAAGCTAAAGAGCCCCTAATGAGAGTTTGATGTCAAATATTTGTTTATCCGGCCTGTAGCAGCTCCACTTTGGGACAGGACTGAGTTAGCAATCGGATTTGAAAAGCCCTTAAAATGCAGCAGCCATCGCTAATGCTGTGTGAGATTCGCCTGCAGTCTGTCGGAGAGATGAAAATCAGGCTCTTGTACTCGCTGTCCTTTTTTTCTCTTCCATTAAACAGACAAAGTGATGGGTTCTGCACTTTATTTTACTTTATTGTTTTATTTGATTGACTTTATGTCGTGACCTTTATTTTAATCAATTTCTTGCATTCAGTGTTTAGCAAATGCATGCACTTTTCTATGTGTGGAATCAATAACATTTTGTTTGACTTTATGAAATTATGTTTGCTGAAGTATAGCTTAGGTGTGTCATATTCCCAAATGTTTAAGAAAAGATGAGCAGAAAAATGCTTCAAGCCACTTTTGTTTCTATAGTGCTTTATACAATACAGATTGTTTCAAAGCAGCTTTACAGGAAAATAATGATTCAATGATGCAAACAGAGTTTACTAAAGCAGCGCTAAAAATCGTTGATCAGCTGAGGTCAGTTGGGTGTTCATTCAGTTCAGTTCAGTAACACATGTAAAGAAAATCAAATATGAAATGAGTTCAATTCATCTGTAAAAACAGTGGTCATCGTCCAGCTTAATTCAGTTTTCATCTAATAGTGTCGATACAGTCAATTCAATAATACTGCTGAATATCAAGTGTCCCCAACTAAGCAAGCCAGAGGCAACAGTTGCAAGGAACCCAAATTTCATCAGGTGACAGAAACCTTGGGAGAAAAATGCTTAGTTTCACTGTATTATCAGCATAGGAATATCAATGCGGCACCTTAATGTACAAAGAGTATGGGCGAGTACAACATGCTCGAAATTAGGGGTTGAACGACTTTTATGTGATTAAAGTCAAGTTGTTGTCTAGTTGCTGATGACGTCATTAATGAACAAATAAGCCGGAACCGTGGGTCGCCTTGTGCACAGCTATGGCATATGACCGCGCTGCCCACAAGGCTATTGCTCCTACATAACAGCTTATTTTTATCAGTTCTTTTTTCTTTGGGTCATTATATTTCTTAGATTTCTGCTCGTTCTAAACCAGATATAGATAAAGTAGCACAGTAAAGAATACATTTATATGAGTGAGAGTGCGATTGCGTGTGTGAATTAATTCTACCTTGCATAGTCTCTCTACTAATAGTAAAGCTGTGGGTTTTAGTTACTAAGAAATATATGCTAGAACTTTTGAGTTTAAGCTATTTTATTGATAAATCACAGCACAGTGTTGACAATACATTTCTGCTCTAGTCAAGTCAAGTCAAGTCAAATTTATTTATATAGCGCTTTTTACAATTGGTAATTGTTTCAAAGCAGCTTTACATATTAGAAGCACAGAAAAAAGATAAGTGGTTAAAAATAAGCTGTACAAGCAAGCGTGGTAATATGTAACATATACAAGATGGTGCTACATTAAGCCAATGTCGGCTGACTCCCAGGGGTGGAAAAAAACCCCCTAGGAGAAAAACCCAGCGTGCTAACACTGGGAAAAAAGTCCTAGGAGGGAAAAAACCCCTTGGAAGATATATATAATATATGTAAATGGATATGGAGATCAAAATCTGAATTATACAATTTTATTATAGGGATTAAAAATAGATTATATATAAATATATGTAAGCGGATACGGAGATTAAAAATCTGAATTATAGATGCAGCCAGAACTGGATCTGTAGGCCCATTGTCTCCTGGGCCACGTTGTACTGTAAACTCTACTGAATGTTTCTGTGTGCACCCGATCTGCACGTGATGTGCGAGATATACTGTCGTAGCAGCGCATTAGTTTAGAACTGCGATTAACTTACCTGTAGAATAAGCTGTTTAAAACGTGCATTCACCCAATCAATATTGAGCATCCAGATGGTATAATAAAAAATCTTGTGGAAGTCTCTCGGAGTATAATTTTTTTGTCATTAACTGTTGGATACGGAGGAACTTCAAAGATTTATCCTGTTGCGCCCTTTATAGGCCAACTAGTCGACATCAAGCTTAAAGCGTCATGGCAGAGCATTAAAGTCAACTAGTTTGTGCAACCCCTTTTTAGGGCCCAAGCACCGATAGTGTGAGGACCCTATTGTAATTGCTTGGTCAATTCTTCTTCTCTGAAATGAATTGCATTTTTGAGGGCCTAAAGGTGCTCGAAAACGCACACGTCGCCTGTTTCAGAATTAGGTGTGGCAAAATGGCTCGATAGCACCACCTACAAAATTTCAATTAAGCACCCTTCGCACTATGTTTCACGTACAGGTATAAAATTCGGTAGACCCATGCAACAGTCCAATAGCTACAAAAAAAGTCCCTAGGTGCCAAATCTAAAAAACCCAACAGGAAGTGAGACATTTTGAATTTTCTCTGCAGTTTTTGCCATTTCCAGACGTACGTTAACAAACTCCTCATAGAGCTTTAATCAGATCAACATCATGTTTGGTCAGTCTAATCTTAAGGCTTTTGCGACGTTAAATCGCGAAGGTCTTGAGTTTTCGCTGAAGGGCGTGTCCGTGGCGGCCTGACAAAGTTGGATGTTTCGCCATGAAACAGGAAGTTGTTGTAACTCGGGCATACAATGTCCGATCTGCCCCAAACTTCACATGTTTTATTTGAGTCCTGACCTGAAGACATCTACATGCCATTATTCAGTTACAGTCATAGCACCACCTGCAGGCAACAGGAAATGTCATGTTTTACACTGTGATTAACTCCTCATTGAGATTTAACCAGAACCACATCATATATGCTCAGTCTAATCTTAAAGCCTTAGCAATGTTCCACATGTTTGATAATAGTCCTGGCCTGAAGACATCTACATGGCAATATTCAGTTAAAGCCAAAGCGCCACCTGTTGGCAGCAAGAAGTGTGGCACTTTGAAATGACTTTTCCATAATTCTTCTGTATTTACTTGCTTACATGTTCACTGTTTTCCTAAGGCCACTGTTCACTGTTTTCCTAAGGCCAACGGTTGGTGGTGAGCCTGGGTGCGAGGGCCCTTTCATCGTTGCTTGCAGCTTTAAATTATCTTGTACTTTTGCAGTTTTGTAACTACTGTAAAACTTCAGTTCCTGGTAAAGTAATTTCACTGTTTAGTGGTTGTCTGAGAAGCTTTTGGAAGCAACATTGCAGACACCAAAAACAAATCAAATAGATCTGGGTGAATATTTAAATTACATCTGTGCTTCCCAGCTCCTGAAAAGCACCCTCTGCCACTGACTTAAAGTTCAGAGCCAAAAAATGCCAACTGAAAAGAGTCCTGCGAGAGCAAGAGGAGAATCAAATGTTAGGTTTGGCCCAAGCAATTGAACTGAATGCCGCCATAGATAGTTCATTTACTATAGAGCTTTTCATTAAAAACATCAGCAAAAAATCTGTCTTTACACTTATCCGAGTTTCAGACCAGACATGTTTTTATAAGTCATCATCCCTCTTATTTCACACTATATTTAAATCATAAAGTTATTTTCTTCTTTCTGAAGGTCATGAAGATAGTATTGAAGCTTGTCTGTCTGAGGATTTTAAGTGCGTGTCATTGTGTGTTTCTGTAGGACGATTACTTCAGAACCTGGAACCCAAACAAAGCACAAGACCAAGGTAAGAAACAGGTTTTTGTTTCTTTTTCATAACCATTTTCTCTGTTGCTTTTATCCATTTATACACCTGACCCTGTAGTCTTGTCTCTATCTCTCTCTCCTAACTCTCCTTTCTTCTTCTTCTTCTTCTTCTCATTCTTCTTCTTTTTTTTTTACCTGCTGTATCTCTACGCCCAGATTAATCATAAAAAAAACCTCCAATCCAGTGCTGAAATCTCCATTTCACTGTATCGATCCTCATCTCTGCTCCAGACGTTAATCAATACAGAGAACCAGAAACGCACACACATAGCTAAGTGAAGACATATCATAGACTTCTATTGTTTTTATATAAAGCTAATTATAATTAAACCAACCCAAATCCTAAAAGAAAACTTGTTGCATTTTTGAATTATATAAAAAAGTATATTATTTATTTCATTTATGAATAGTTTTTGCAATTGAGGGTGTCCTACAAGAAGGTTTTATCAGATTAAGCTCATTTCTGGAGGCTGGAGACAAATTTGTCCTCAAATTATAGCAAAGTAAACACACACACACACATACAGCAATGGTGCAAATCTCACATTTGTTTTAGGAACATTTTCCTGAATCATCAGGGCAATCAAAGAACTCAGACAAGCAGAAGAATTCGTTTTATGAGTCATTTTAGTGGTCGGTTTCTAAATATATTGAGAACTGCTCTCATAAAGGACATTTTTTTTGTAGCCATAATTAACAGTCACAACGTCATTGTTTTCACCTCATTTAAAAGTATTCTGCCAAGCCTCGGCAGGTGCAATCATAAGTTTGAATGACGCAGAACACATTAGTAGCTGAAACCATGATATGCAGATACATTTTTAGTTTGTTCACTATTTTTTTTTTGTACAACAAGGTATATAACACGATATCTGCAAGTTTGAAGTAGTGAAAGACATTATTTGACTTTTTAATGCACGTTTGGCCTTAAATTTTGAGAACTGAATTTAAAACATTTTGAAACTAGTAAAGAGTTTTTGGATTCCCATAATCGAGGTAAAAGCAGCATCAGCACGGCGTCTTTAGGATTCACAGATGAACATCTTTAGAGCGGCGTTTCCATCTGAGACTGTGTTGGAGCTGCCGGCACGTACACACACAATGTTGATGCTCTGCACACACAATGTTGATGCTCTGCAGGAAATCATTTATCTGATGAGTCACATATTTACTATATCTGTTTCACTGGAATGACTGTACAGTACTAATGTCATTTAAACAGCCGGTCTCGATACAGCAACAATGCTGCCTTTTAAGCTCCAGTCTCTTCCATCGCTCAAAAGTTTGGGGTCGTTAAGAAAAAAAAAAAAAAAAAAAAAGAATAAAAATATTCTCTTTTGCTCACTAATGCTGCATGTATTTGATCAAAATACAATAAAAATATTAATATTGTGAAATATTATTACAATTAAATTTTTTTATTTAAATGTATTTTAAAATGTAATTTATTATTCCGGCATCATCACTCCAGTATAGAGGGTATGCACGTGACGTCAACGTCGACCGTATGACTGTGGTTACACCCACTGAGTGGCAAAAGACTAAGTGGCAGCACTGGTTTTCAGCGTAAATGCTGCGAAAAACACACAAAACACATCCAAAACGGAAAAGAGCTTTGCGTCTGACTGTACAAATAGTGTTGACACAAAATCTGAGGTATATTTTTACAGACTGCTGAAAGCTACAGGTTCTTTTGCCACTCAGTCCAGCTGAGGGAGTGCGTTCCGGCGGTGTCACATCATCTTTATTATCAATGTTGAAAACATTTCCGGATTCTCTGATGAATAGAAAGTTCAAAAGAACAGCATTAATTTAAAATCTTTTGCAACATCATAAATGTCTTTACTGTCACTATTGATCAATTGAATGCATCTTTGCTGAATCTATCTATCTATCTATCTATCTATCTATCTATCTATCTATCTATCTATCTATCTATCTATCTATCTATCTATCTATCTATCTATCTATCTATCTTGCATCAAAATCATCCCTGTAACAAACACAGACAAGTGGCCTGATACATTGATACAGTAAAATATTCCAGTGTATTTCAGCATTTTCGGAATGCCACATTTCTGGTAAAAATATGTGTTCAGAACGAATTGTCCAGAACAGCACATTTTTGCAGGTGTAATAAATTATTTGGGTATTTCAGGGACGTAGATGATTTGCATATGCCAAGGTCGTGGGTTTGAGACATACTGATTAAAATGTGAACCTTTAATGCTCTGCAAGTCGCTTTAATAAATAAAAATGTGTGTGTGTGTATATATATATATAATATATATATATGTGTGTGTGTGTGTATGTATATATATATATATCAGTGTTTCCCATAGGATTTTGTGAGACTGTGGTGGGTGGACATCGGTCCCTCTAGGGGGGTCTGGGGGCATGCCTCCCCGGAGGAAAATTTTGTACGTTTTAAATTTAAATGCATAAATCTGGTGCATTCAGAATGCACTAAACACACTACTTCATTATAGAGAAAAACAACAAATGAATAAAAATATATAATCATAAGCTGACCAACCAATAAATAAATAAATAAATAAAAACTAGGTGACTATATAATTCAGCAGCAAAAAGTATGCTTGCCTAATTCTTGAAAAAAACTTTGCACAGTAATTTTATAAAATCCAAATGTTAATAAAAAGTTTAAAATTACTATTTGTATTATGAAATGAAAAAAAACATTTATATTATATTTATATGTAAAGAATTATATGTATTTATATTAATGTAAGATTAAAAGACATTTATTTTAAATGTATTGTGCAGCTTTTTAATGGGGCAACAAGCTATAGATATGACAGAATAAAATAGGCTATTAATAATCTTTCAGTGTGCAAAACGATGACAATATTAAACGCTTCAAAACAGCAGCACAAACCGCCTATGCGCATCCCGGGTGCAGAATGATGTGCTTGAAGCAATATGGAATCACAGTGCGCAGTTGCGCTGCGCATTGAAAAGTTCACGGCACAAAGAGAATCCCTGTGTATATCTACATCTAACAGTTTATTAATCATATGTTTCTTCTCACTTTTAAATTCCAGTTATCGTGCGTGTGACGCAAATTCATAGTCTTTGTGTTGTGCGATCTAACAGAAACCCTGTAGCCAGTATGATGACATCATTCAGAAACAGCAATAAACTCCAGCAAGATAAAGTCATTTTATGCAAATCCACAGTCCATTATCTACATATCAAGTATTATAATGGGAATACATCATATTGGAGAGTTTTACCGTGCTGACTGTCGTTACCGAACGCGACGCGCTGTCTGAGTGCTGACCAGAGAATGATTGATAGTTGCAGCGGAGGGAAGACGAGTTTCCGTGAACTTAAATTTAACAATGCACATATTCTTCTGTCCCTCACATGAAGCTATGGAATGGCTTCAGATGAGTTTGAATATAGTGCACGAAAACTTAATTGGTGCTAGTCTATTTCTTTAGCCGTATAAAAGAGCGCAATTATCAGACGGTTATTTAAATATCGCGACAAGCCTAATTTCAGTTTCATTTTGAGACTGTGGCGGGACAAATTAGAATGTGGCGGGCTGCCACAGTCTAGTTAATGTATGGGAAACACTTATATATATTTAAAGAGAAATCCCAGAAGTGATCTTGATGTGAAGAAATCCTTCATGGATCCAGATGCCTGTGCTAAAACCGTAATACAGGGTCACTTTCTTAAACAGGATGTTTGATATTAATTTAGCATCCGCTCTGCTGAGCACTCCTGTTAACGATTATGATGAACCGCCATGAATAACCAATCAAGGTCTATTGTTTTTACAGAAACACCAATAGAGACCAGCAGACAGATGCATGCATGACCACACCATATGGAGAGTGAGAGAATAAGTGTGTGTGCGTGTGTGTGCGTTTACCATCTGCACAAGTTTTATCCTGTGTGAATGACTCCTTCAAGAACTGCTACAAACCATCATTTCTGTAACTAATCCTGCACCTCTCACAAGCAAACCTCTTCTGAGCCACTCACCTCACTAATCTCAGTAAATAGCTCTGCTCCAAAACTTAGTGAGCTGTCTCGCTGTCTACTGACTATATGTTACCTTCTTACGCACCCTAATAAATGCCTGGCAGCTCACATGTGCAGTGAGACGTACTGCTCGTAGAACCATGAAAGGAAAAACTCTCAAGGCGGCAATGGAAATTCAGCTAAAAGAGCTGATTGCATTTTTGATAGAGCCATTGTCTCTTTTTTGAACTCTGAAATTAGCTGGACCAGCCTAAAAAATGCAGGTTTTTTTGCGATTTGAGCTGAAGAAACCAGTTTTCCGGTTTCTCTAAAAAGAAATTCAGGGGACCCATTACCACAACTTTTATAGTAAGATGCAAGTTTAAAATTCTAATATATTGATTTAAGTTTACCTTGCAAACACTATTTTGATGATTTCTGTTGTCAATGTTGATCATTACATCAACTTAATATTGTGTATAATTTAAAAAATAAGTTGTAAATGCTGTTATATTTGACATTTAAAAGAGTTTCAGTTTTGTTGAAGTTTTTGTGGTTACCATTTGCTCATGGTTAAAATGCGTGTGAGTACATGAAGATATACACTACATTGATCTTGTTCATTAAATGTACGTGCTAAATAAGTCACATTTAGCATGTGCCTAGCTAGATGTTGATTTTAACTGAAATACATAATATTATTTTGGTTCCAGAGTCACAACTCAATTAGTTGGAACAACTTAATTTTTTTGAGTAGTCAACTTAGAAATTTGTGTTTATGCTATAATTTATTAAGTACCTCTAATGTGTAGTTTAGTTAAAGTGTAGTTTGTTAGAAGTGGTCATAACTCATAAAGATTGATGCAAACTGTTGCATTATATTTTGTTGAGCCAATTTTTTTTTTCAGCATGTGTGGTCAAATATTATTGGTGTTTTTTTATGTTATTTGAAGTGTGATCTTGACAGGTTTTTTAAAATTTCGTTCTTTCCTCTTTCTTTTGAGATTTCGTTCTTTCATGCCATTATTTCTAAATGAGTTTAAAGTTAGCATGTTGCATAAACAGCATAAAAATATACACAACACATACAAAAACTGGGTGAAATAGTCAATTTTTAAACGAAATTAAGGCAAGACACTACAGGTGAACGGGGTAAAAATGTTTAATTAATAGATATCACCTTACTCTGATTAATCACAGTGCATTCATGTAATTGTTTTGAATGACATTTTTTTAAATGTTATGTTTAAATATGCAAATAAGGAATTATCTAATTAAATTTGCACTAATTTGCATATATTTCCAGAACAGAAATATAAACATTGGATAGGCTAAATCCAGGTTTGTTTCATTTTGTTTACATATTAGAGTTAAAGGTTTTACTGAAGGGATTTTGGATTTCCTTTTTATCATCCCATAGATCAGAAAATACTGTCAGCAGTCAATATTTTTCAGTATTGAACAAAATTGCAATGCATTCTGGGTTTGCCTCAATTCAAAAGAAGCTACCTTTTGAAACTTACTGTTGTCATCTTCATGTTGGGCCTAAAATGCTGCCTATGCAGAGAGATCACTAGGTTTCGGAACAGCTGATGCGTGTTATTTTACAGCCGTGCGTGTTACCTTACCCGTCCCAAACTTGAGAATGGTATTGTTTGCACATTGATCTCCTAAATCACAGTTTATCGATTCATTTCTGCTGAATTTTCATTAGACAAGTGAGACAAACATTTTAGAGCTCCATCTCTCTCTTTTCCTTTGCACTTTTTATAAACACTACTTATTCAAACACACGGTGACACACACAACGTTAAACTCTCTCTCTGACCGTGTGAGCAGTGTGGCTGAGCCTGACTAATTTAATTAGCCTCAGCCTGTAATTATTCACTTTAAAGAGAAATGAGGGTTATGATCTTGTCCATTACAGACATGACAAGAGATTTAAGGAGCTCAGAGAATAATGTGTGAGTTTCTGTGCGACCATGTGTGTGTGCAACATTGTCTTTGCCGTAATCTGTTATTGTGGCACTGCATGTGCTCTCAGTGAATTTAATTGCGTGTGCAGGCCTCATTACAGCCTCGTTATGGGGAAATTCTCTCTGAATGCTTCATTTGCATTTGTATGGTTTTGGTGTTGAGTCAGCGTTTTAGCGCCAAACTGCAGTGGCAGCAAACACGGCCGCACAGGGATGGCAACACAACAATCTGCCCTTTAAACTGCCTGCAATTTATGCACAGGGACAATATGGCTTTATCTGGAGCTGGAGACCGGATCCATTTAGCTGGCAAAAAAACACTCTCCTGTAGGTTTAAAGAGAGGGAAAAGAAAAAAGGAAGAGAGGAAATAGAACTATATTTCTGGCCAACTCAAATTTGAAACAGCCACTGAAAGATGTGGATGGAATATTTCATAAACAAAGAGTTTCGAATGCAATAAGAGTGTGTGTATGGATGACTTGAGCACATACGTTCTGATCGTCAGCCTGAAAAATATTCATGATTGTCCACATGAAGACTGGTTTAGGGATGTGCAAACCAATACATTTATATAAATTATTTCTTTTTTTAACTTTATTCTTATTGATAATTTTTCAAGAAAATGTCAAACAGCATTAGGGGGAAAAGGAAAAAAAGAGGGGGAAATGAAGGATACATTCTGTTTTGGGGCAAGTGTAGATTTACATATACAGTCATTGATTGTTTACATTACAGTACTCAATGAATTTCTTCCAGTATTTTAGAAATAGGTCCTTTTTAAGTCTCAAAATAAGTAAATTCTTCCATATTGTATATTTCATTAATAATTTCTATCCATTCACCAAGTAAGGGGATGTCTCTCATACCAATGCCTGGTAATACTCTTATGACATGCTACACTTAGTATATTAACAAGATATCTATTCTCAACACAGAGTGTGTAATGTTGCCAAGATACAATGTTGTGAAATTTCTTGGTATTTTTATATCCTAAAATCTTTTTAATCACCATCAAAACCATGTTTCGGTAAGGTAATATTTTTGGGCAACTCCAGAATACATGAAGATGGTCAACATTGACATGCCCACATATCCTCCAACATAATTGTGGTGTGGATAATTGTTTACTTTTTATTTTGGGGGTAATGAAATAAATGCACTGGATTTTTCCATGCAAACTCTTTCCATCTCTGTGAACAGGTAATTGTATGTTGTGTCTTGCAAGCAAAATAGCCTTCTTCATTTGGAATTTCTTCCCCTAATTCACTTTCCCTTTTCTGCTAGATGTATTTAGATAGCTTGCTAGATGGGTTTTTTCTATTCTCCATCATGTCCTGATAGAGAGAAGAGATTATTCAGTTAATTATCAACTCTACCAGTTCATCTCCGTACTACCCATTTTTTAAACTCCCTTTCAAAATAGTCCTGTAACCTATAACATTTAAAATCTATATGTAATTGGAAATTAAGTGAATCTGACATGCGTTCCATTCTCATTTCCACTTACACCGATGAGCCATTACATTATGACCACCCCTTCAGCCTAGAGCAATAAGCACGCCTGGCAACTGAACGGTGCCTCAGGTGCGGTTCACAGAGCAGTATATATACCACCCGAGGACTGGCTTTCGGTCAGTAGAGTGTTCGGTGTCAGAATCGGAAAAGCTGCCAACTTATCGGAGTTTGATAAAGGACAAATTGTGATGGCACGGCACCTCTGAACTTCAGTCTCGGAAACGGCGCACCTTGTAGGTTGTTCACGCCCTCTTGTAGTGAGTATGTATCAAAAGTGGTGTACGGATGGCCAAACGATGAACCATCATCCAGCTGTGTGTCGTCCACAGCTCATTGATGCCAGAGGGGAGTGGAGACTGTCGAGCAATGTTCACAGCGATCGCAGGGCCACAGTGCAACAGATCACCAGCAGCTACAACAGTGGTGATCAGCTCAATGTGTCACAGCACACAGTTCATTGCAGCCTTCTGCGTATAGGCCTGCGTAGCCGATGACCCAGCCGGGTCCTCATGTTAACCGCATGCCATCGCCAACAACGCATGAAATGGGCCTAAGATCACTAAAATTGGACAGTGCATGATTGGAAGAAAGTGGCCTGGTTTGACGAATCAAGATTCCTGGTGCATCACGTCGAAGGCCAAGCGTGGATACGCCGATTACCAACAGAGGCTATGGCACCTTGATGCACTGTTGGGTGGTCGCAGGCCAGCAGTGGTTTTCTTGGGACACTTTAGGCCCCATTATCCCAACAGCACAATCCCTGACAGCTGACAGGTATCTGAACATTGTTGTGGACTAAGGGCACCCATTCATGGCAGCTGTGGTAATGGCCATTACCAACAGGATAATGCGCCATGCCACATTGCCAGAATCATCAAGGAGCGGTTTGAGGAACATGATGGTAAATTTCTGTTAATGCTTTGGCCTGACATGAACCCAATCAAGCATTTGCGGTTCGACTTGGAAAACCGGGTTTGCGCTACATCAACACCACCCCGCAATGTACAGGAACTGGAGGACCTGCTGTTGACATTATGCTACCAGATACCCCAGGAGACCTATCGCCACCTTGTCGAATCAATGCCTCGCCGTGTGGCCGTTGTTTTGCAGGCTAAAGGAGGTCCTATGGGTTATTAGATAGGTGGTCATAATGTAATGGCTCATCTATGTATAAGTGAACTACACTGTGTTCTCAGACCATCTCTTGAGATGTAAAGGGCTTTAGTATGCTTTAAAACTTATTTTGAGCATTCACATACAGTATAATCCAAACACTTGGTATAACGTGCCTGAAATGAACCTGAAGTGTGAAAACAGCATAAAGTGCACAAATGAGGAGAAAGAGAGAGAAAATAGGTAACTGGGCAGAAGGAGTATGACATTATGATTTTATTATGCCATTAAAAATGTATTTGAGATGTTTATTTCTTTATTATAAGCAGATAGTTTGAGACCGAGAGATGAGACGGCAGAAGCGTCAGCCAGCAGTGATCCACTTCTCTCATCATTAGCACTGTGCCGTCTGGTCTGATACAGGCCGTGTCTTGGCCTAGATTCACTATGCAGAGAAAATCCCACGTGGGACTGTCACACGAGCACAAAGACGTTATCTACATAAGACATGGCAGGAAAAATATGAACTGCAGCAAATCCATGTAAGGTTCACTGCGTTTGCCACAAGCCTCAATGTAAATGAAAGTCAGTGATACAGTTTGAAGTTCTGCCATGTGACAATTCAACACAGGAATACTGTATTCTCTATATCAAAGTGATTCATCTAAGTCAGCATTCAGATCTGACCCCGTCTGAGGACTTCTCTCATCAAAGCAAAGGCTGTGAACTGCTGTAGTGTGTGCAGAGTTCAGCGGCAAATGCAAGCATTTTTATGGTCTGTTTATGGTCAGTATATTTTCTCAATTCACAGAAAGTTACGTTTGAAACTGACTGTGCATCAAAGAGAGAGAAAAAGCTCAAATTGGTCATTGGGTCTTTAACCTCTTGACCAGTCAGCTGGCACTAATTAGCCCCATTGCATTCATCCCCTCTCACTTTCTTGATTTCTTCGTTATGGTAAATAAGTAGGAAAGTAAAGTAATTGGCCAAACGCATGCTTCGGGTGTGTTGCTGGCTGATGATCAATACCGGAGAAATTCTGATTGGCCTTTCTCTCAATCTCACCGTCCCGATTGGTCTCCGAGGGCCAATCATTGATTCTGATGGTCGACAAATTGGCATGTGGTGTTGAAAGCAGAAATGTTCTTGAATGGATGGATTTTTCAACTGTATTCCTCTTGCTGTAATTAATTGGGTAGCGATAATTAACTGCTTTGTGAGATGGTGCTTAAGCTTTCTTTTGAGGTCAGATGGTTTTGAAGGAGAAATTCTGGCTCTTTTTTTTTTTTTTAAAGAGCCCACCACATTCATAGAAAGAGAAAAAGAGGTGCTATGATGTGAAAAGATAGAAGAGTTTGCATTCACATACTTGTCCATGTTCTGGGCCTTGTGATTCCTCATTGGAAAAATATGCCTCCAGCTACACTTTTGCAAAATGTAGCTACTTATACATACAAATCACTGCAGTTTCCAGCTGAAATGAATACTAGAGGCAGTAAAACAGCAACAACTTTTACTCCTTTTCACACAGAATTATACAGGGGCAGATTATCAATTAATAAAGACTTATTTTCACGCAGTTAAATGGTGTTATTTGGCACAACGTGAAATAATTTAATTAAAGACACCAGTGTTGAATAAATTATTTAACATCACAGTAAGTAGTTCATCCACTATTCTTCCATCTGTCTTTGCAGTTGTCAAAAAACATAGTAACTTTGAACGTGGCTCATCTAGTCCGAGTAAGGAGCCATAACTAATGATAAACATTAATAATGGGTATACTAAGGCAGGTGATGTGTGTCTAGTGACCGCTAATATGGCTGTGATGTTGTTGTTTTGCTCAGGTCACACTGCAGCTATTGTTTGGTTGGTGAATTTGATAAAAGGTCTCTGGTTTGATTGAATGGGTCTCTGCAGCAGTCCTGAACGTCTACGTTACTTTTTTGTGAGTCTGTCTGAAGATAAGAGCTGCGTCCTGACAGGTTTTCATGAAAGCAACCATCATACCTGTTGACGTGATGTTTAGCTTTTGCTTTAGTGATTGTTGTAATGAGAAATTCATATTCAAACACTGTTAACATTGTTTTTGTAATTCTACCTGCACTGTTTTTGTCTTTGCATGACACAAACACACTAGTGAACATATTGTGTGTTCAAATCATGTGGGAAAGATTGTGTTTATGAGTTGAACACACATGGACGTCACCAGAAAGTGGGAAACTCATTTTCTTTAAGCCCAGAGTTTCTAAAAACATGACAGACGGCTACTTTCCACATAAGTAAATAATTAGACGTGAATTATTGGCTTGAGTTGAAATATTTTATTAGGTCTTTAAACGCAAAGCTTCCAGTGAAGAAAGCAGATGCTAGCAAGAAGCAAGTTCAAACTAGACGGACATTTAAGGGATACAATACAGTCATACCTCTTATTACACGGCATTTCGCCACATAAATTTAAGCCGTTTAA
>RJVU01047220.1:4065217-4092777 GCA_003731715.1 Anabarilius grahami | reverse complement strand
GCTTAAAATGAACCCAAAATAGGTTGGAAATTAAAAATCAGACTCATAATTACTAGAGGCAACAATAATAATCAAAAAGATGAGCATTTATTAATAATCAATTTAATAAAAGTTTATTGTTTAAATATTATTCAAAAAAAATATTAATAAATGTTTGTTTATTAAACATATTAATAAATGTTAATTTCCAACATATTTTGGGTTCATTTTAAGCAAGAAATACAGTAATTTTTAAACAATATTTGGGTTAAATAAAACTACCCAGCAGGTTGGGCAAACATTTAACCCAGCCGCTGGGTTAAAACAACCCAATCGCTGGGTTTGTCCATTTTCAACCCAGCTTGGGTTGTTTTTAACCCAGCATTTTTTAGAGTCTATCTATCTATCTATCTATCTATCTATCTATCTATCTATCTATCTATCTATCTATCTATCTATCTATCTATCTATCTATCTATCTATCTAAACAACAGTTTATAATACTGTGAGCCAGAGTCACTAGAAGAGCCCAAACATGATAGCTGTGACCTTTGACCCTGTTATACCCATGTCTCTCTCTTGTGTTTCACATGGCTGTATAATTCTGGTTTCTCTCCTGGTTGCCAAAGCAACAGTGAGTCTGACAGTAATTGGGCCACTGTGCTGGATAGGTGAGGGAGATGAACTTTAACCCCTGGGGGTCAGAAGCCACAGTCCCACCTGAAGTGGCTCTGCATTGCTGTGATTAGACACTTGACCCACATTCCTCTGAGAGAGAATAAGTGGGATCTGAATAAAAACGAGCCCGTCCGAGTCGTCTGACCCCCTCATGTCCAGCAGGCAGCCATAGCGTCTGACAGGCTGTGCATGTCATGCGGCGTTTGAGCCGCAATGGCTGAATCTGCAGCGAGGAGCTGAAGTGGCCTCTGGCTCTGCGCTGCGGCTTCATCTAATTAAGCCACGGGGAGGCAAACGGCTGGAGTCAGTGAGCGAATGGACCTTGAGTTTTTTGCCCATTCTGACGCCTCTAACAGCATCTCATTCATTACTAAAGAAGCTGACTGAATGAAGGATGGCTTCTTCTCCCTGTAAAGCCTGACATATTAAATAATAGTCAGACAAATGCATATAAATATCAGTTATTGCTCTATATCTTCCAATAATAGCTTCCAATAATCTTAGTAAGATGATATTTAAATGCTTAGTTTTATGATCAAAGCTCATTTTAATTGTGGAGGGCAAAACATATAAATGCAATGCAATGATGTCAAATAAATGTTTCTCAAAAGCCTGAAGGTTCATATTTGATAGTCACATTTTAGCATGAATTAAGTAAACCTTCAATTCAGTAAGTGTCCATCTTAAAACATTATAACTATAACTATATAAAAGTTATTCTTATGTTTACTTTATAAAAATCAGTAAAGATTTCACAGTAAAAATGTTGGTAACACTTTATAATAACATTTAGTTATAAGTCATTTATGAGTTATTAGTTGATTAACAAATCATTTACAAAACATGAATATACATTTATAAATGATTGATAAGTGATATACTAATATTTTATGAATGTTTTATTAATTCAGTTATGAGACACGTATAAGTTATTAGTTAATGATGAACAAATCATTTACAAAACATGACAATATACGTTCATAAATGATTAATAAGTGTTATGCTAACAATTTATAAATGTGTTGTAAGTTATCTTAATCAAATAAATCAAACAGATCATTAGTAGATGGTTTATAAGTTATTAGTTGATACATTATTTATCACTTATAATAATTGAAGTATTTATGACAAAATTGTTTTAGTATCATTATTTCAATAAACAATTGTTAATCATGATCAAATGTTGAACAAACCATTAGTAAATGATCAGTATATGATTTATTGATGAAGTTGTAAGCTGGTCAGTGTACAAAAACACTAACATGCAGGTATGCTAAAGCACTACACTCTTTAAGAAGAGTAATTTATTTGTTTTGAAGTGGATAAACATTTATAAATGCCTTACAGTCAGGTGATTCCAGTGGGTTGTATTAAATCCTTTCACTCATCAGCACAGACTTGTGTTCTGTGTTCTGTGTTCCGTGTGTGGGGTCTAGTGATGAAGTGAACCTCTGAACCGGTTTTACCTTCCACTGAAGCTCGCATCAGGTGCACAGAGTTAAACACTTCATGTGTGTCAGAGAAGACAAGCTGTCTATATCCTCACCAGTCAGCACTCACACTGCAATACACACTACAAAGTGTTCAACACCTGTTATAGATGATGTGTAAAATGATAATAAATCATTTACAAAGCTTTCTGCATCCCCTATTCGTGTAAACTATTCATCACTTATAAATGTGTTACATATCATTTGCAGATCTTCTTTGTAAATTATGTACAAACTGCAATTTGTAAATTTACCATTTATTTGCCATATGCAAAGTATACCTTTCAGTTACAAGATATAAAAATCTATACAAATCCCGATATTTAAATGATATATTTTTATATAAAAATTATAATATTTTTATGCAAATATATTTTACTATTATATAGATATCTTTGAGCCCCTAACTCACCCCTTATACCTAAACATGACCACTTTTTAGCTACTTCACAAAAATAAAAACACAATATAAATATATTTACAGTGACTGTTATCTTAGTTGATATACTGTTGTGTAAAAAGAATAATTTTAAGCTCCCTACTCCACCCTATAACCTTAAGCATAACCATTTTGACAATATACATAGTGTAACAGGCAGATAAATGTACGTTAGTCACAATCATTTATTTAAAACATTACAAAAAGCAGTATACAGAACAGTATACTACATTATACTAGTGTAATAGTGTGCTACATTACCAGCGAAATGACTGCAAAACATAATTTTGTGTGAGTTACAGAATGAAATTAAAGTGTTTAATCGCTGCAAACATTCCCCTGATCTGCATGTACATCCTTTTAAGCGTTGCGCTGAATCTAACTCAACACAGCAACTCAAATTTGGCATGTCGCAAACACTCTATGGTAGTCGCAAATCAAATGTGACAGCCAATAAGGAGCTAGGTTTGACGTCACTGCCGCAAACCTGTGTCGTATAGTTAGAAGCGCCAATTTTGAAAGTTATGAAACGGCGGATTGGTAGGATTATTAACGTAATATAGCATTATACGAATCTTTTCCTCACATGATGGCATCGTACGACTTCTGATGACTTGAAATAAAATGCACAAAATAATGGACTACGTTTATTATCAGTTTATGGTGCGTTTTCATGTTATGGTGAGGAGCTGTTCCATGAAAAACAAAATAAAAATTAAATGATTAGGTGCTGGTTAAACAGTGGCAGAGTGTTATTTATTTATTTTTTTTTTTAAATAATGTAAAGTTTAGGCTTGGGTAAAGTGATGGAATGAGATGGATCATGTAACAGGAAGATCTGCAAATGATATGTAACACATTTATAAGTGATGAATAGTTTACACTTTAGAATAGGGGATGCAGAAAGCTTTATAAATGATTTATTCATGTGTTTTACACATCATCTATAACAGGTGTTGAACACTTTGTAGTGTGTATTGCAGTGTGAGTGCTGACTGGTGAGGGTATAGACAGCTGTCTTCTCTGACACACATGAAGTGTTTAACTCTGTGCACCTGATGCGAGCTTCAGTGGAAGGTAAAACCGGTTCAGAGGTTCACTTCATCACTAGACCCCACACACAGAACACAAGTCTGTGCTGATGAGTGAAAGGATTTAATATAATCCACTGAATTCACCTGACTGTAAGGCATATATAAATGTTTATCCACTTCAAAACAAATAAATTACTCTTCTTAAAAATAGTGCTTTAGCATACCTGCATGTTAGTGCTTTTGAACACTGACCAGCTTACAACTTCATCAATAAATCATATACTGATCATTTACTAATGATCATTTGCTAATTTTCTAATACTCATTTAATAATCACTGATCATTAACTAATAAATTATAAATGACTTATAACCAAATTAATAAAACATTCATAAAGTGTTAGTATATCACTTATTAATCATTTATGAATGTATATTCATGTTTTGTAAATGATTAGGTTATCATTAACTAATAATTTATAAGTGACTTATAACTGAACGTTATTATAAAGTGTTACCAAAATGTTTTTAATATACTAAAAGGCCTTTTACCTGTTAAAAAAGTACAGTTTTGATCATGTTTTGATCATGTTGATTATTTAGAGGCCCTAGAAATTCATGTATCAATATAATACAGTATGCTTTAAAGGAATAAAATCAACGTTTGTAATACTTATGTAATGTCCTATAGTGAAATGTAAAATGTTGGACAGTGGTTGGTTCTCTCCACTGATTGTATGGTGAAAAATGTCTCTGTTTGACAGATGGTTGGAAAGGTCAACTGAAAAGGACAGTTGTTATTAGTTTGAAGAAATACCATTAATTTTTCCTTTGGAATAATGTGTACCAATGAATCGTTCACAATAGGATCAGGATCATGTACTGGGGAAGTAAACAGGTCAATTTTGATTTCACGTCAACTTTAACAGTCAAGTCTCGCTCTGCTAGTTCACGTACACACAAATTCATGTCAAATGTCAACAGTTTTCACACTTTGATTGTTTTGATTGTTTGGTCCAAACCAGAGTTCCACTCCTGTCATCAAGCATCCACTGTAGCTAAGACTCCTAGCTAGAAGATACCAATATTAGAGTGCTGTTCACTTCACTCTTTGTGTTTTTGTCAGATTTTGTCACACTCAACTGGCAGGAGAAAGCAAAGAGAAATGCATTTTATCATAGACAAATTGCATGTCACGATTTCACACCAAATCAAGTCACCATTATTTCTATAGTGCATTATACAATACAGACTGTTTTAAAGCAGTGTTACATTAAAAAATAACAGGAAAATAACAGAATCAATGATGCAAACTTCATCAAATATGAGACAGTTCAGTTCATAAATTCGTCAATTATGAAACAAATTCTATTCAGATATAAAGTAGCTCTACAGAAGACAATAGTGTCATTATTCATCTCAATTCGTGTCAAGTATTGTTCTCATCCGATAGTGTCAGTGTAATCAAATCAATGATATTACTAAAACCAATCAATGATATTACTAAAAGGATATTACTAAAACAAATCAGTGATATTACTAAAATGGTCTCAGGTCTAGTGTGAAGGGGCTGACCTGAGGAAGAGGAAGCTCTGTGAGTAAGTGTTTGTTTTCATAGCAGAAATGAGACAAATCGTAATGCCGCAGGCCAACACAGTTTCATCTGCGCTCCTCTGCAAATGAACAGCACCAGCTGAGCCAACATGAGCACCAGGCTGTGTTTCCAGCATTTTAGGAAGCACTTCGTCATGTCTCAGCCAAAATGGCCGCCGGGCGGTGGTGAAAGCCAGCTGGGATGTACAGCCGCGATTGGGCCAATATGGCTGCGGGACAGGTATCAAAGTCTTCGGGGACAGACGGTGCATTTTCAGCCAGGATGGCTTGCGGCTGCAGATATGTCCTTTGTCAGTGAAACGCTGGAAAGGAAACTGGGCTGTGGACGGCAGCTCGCCTCTGTCACCGCCCCAATTAGAGCTGACGTGCCGAGAGGAAAGAACAACGGATGAAAGAGACGAGTGTTTTTACCGCAGTAATTCCCACCGCAATTCATCACAAAGACAAGATCCCCTTTCCTCCTCTTGTGCAGAACGAGAGAGTGAAAACAGACGCTCTGAGCGGAGCTGCAGTGGCCCTAATATGTCGTTTTTGCTGAGACCGTCGCTGTGTGAAAGTGCCCTCTGACAGCCGAGAGACTCGCCCTCACAGCCACAACAACAAAAGAGCAGTAATGACATGCCAAACAAAACCAAGCAACTTCCATTTATTTGCCATATAAAGCAACAATGTTACCTAATTAGTTGCTTTTTTATTATGGGTAACACAATAATGTATCATACTACTTATAATAATGTAAAAATTCCCCAAAAACACTGGAAACACACAATTAATATTCATCAAAATCTCATAATTAATATTCATGAGTCAAGCAGATTTTTTTATTTATTATTAGCCGTATTCACTTAATTTTCAAATTGTTCATATGCTTTATATGTTAGATACTATGTGTATAGATATAAAGTGACATGACGTGTAGCCAAGTATGATGTCCCATACACACACCCGGAGCAGTGGGCAGCCTTTTTTTTGCTGCGGCACCCGGGGAGTGATTGGGGGTTAGGTGCCTTGCTCAAGTGCACCTCAGTTGTGGATAATAAGAGTGGAAGAGAGCACTGTTCATTCACTCCCCCACCTCCTCCACTTCCTGCCAGTACTGAGACTCGAACCCGCGACCTTCGAGTTACAGATCCGACTCCCAAACCATTAAGCCACAACCGTATTTGTGATTCATTCAACTGATTTGTTCAAAAACACCCATTCATATAGGAATCAAAACAAGTGAGTGAGTCACTGAATCATTCAATTAACCAATTTGTTTCAGAACACTGATTCTTTTAGGAACATAAAAGTGAGTGAGTCACTGAATCATCCACTATACTGATTTGTTAAAAACAGTGATTCGCTCTGAAAGCCACTACTCTGTTGCTTGGAGACGCGCAATAATTAAAGGATTAGTTCACCCAAAAATGAAAATTCTGTCATTAATTACTCACCCTCATGTCGTTCCAAACATGTAAGACTTGCGTTCATCTTCGCAACACACATAAAGATATTTTTAATGAAATCTAAGAGATTTCTGTTCCTCCATTTACAGTCTATGCAAATACCACTTTAACGCTTCAATGTTCATAAAGAGATCATAAAATTAATCCATACGAATTAAGAGCGGTTAAGTTCAAATTTTCTGAAGAGTCACGATCGCTTTATATGATGAACAGATTAAATTTAGGCTTTTATTCACATATTAACACTCATCAGCTCACACATCAGTTGGGGTAAACGGAAGCTTAAGTATATTGTTTGACGTGCGAGAACCAATGAGGTTCATTCTCGTGTGTTACACAGCACATTTGAGCTTCTGCATGAACCTATGGGGTTTGTTCTCTCACGTCAAGAAAGTTCAGTTGAGTTTTTGTTTAATCTCAGTGATCGTGTGATCAGTGTTTATATGTGAATAAAAGCCTAAATTCAACCTGTTCATCATATAAAGTGATCAAGTCTCTTCAGAAAATTTGGACTAAACCGCTCGATTCATATAGATTCATTTTACGATCTCTGTATGAACTTTTAGAAGAGTTAAAGTGGTAGTTGCATGGACTGTCAATGGAGGGACAGAAATATCTCAGATTTCATTAAAAATATCTTCATTTGTGTTCTGAAGATGAATGAAAGTCTAACAGGTTTGGAACAACATGAGGGTGAGTAAATGATGACAGAATTTTAATTTTTGAGTGAACTCCCTTTTATGCTGTTGTGGATTTGGATTTCGGACTATTATCATTAGTGGATCAAAGCAACTCGCAAGATTGCATCTAAAACAAAAGTTACTCAGTTTTTTTTTTTTATCAAACTGTTCAGCAATAACACTCACAATTGTGCTGTTGGTCTGAATGTCAGCACAGCTGTCTGATACTGTATGTTTGCTCAAATAAATTTCTCTCTCTTGTTTTTTCATTTGTAGTTAAACTGACCAGCCTGTTTGTGTTTCTCTTTGAGAGTATGAGAGATGACGGGAGTGGAACAGGGCAGATAATCAAGAAAAGCTAATCCGTGTCTCTTGGGCAGTTGAGGGCGTTCCGGATTCTTCTGTGGTGTTTTTAGAGTCTCTTTGAGCACTGTCAGCAACACACACACACATACACACACCCAGTCCTCCACTAACCTCTACTCTCTGCCTCTTTTCTCCTCCGTATCACTCCCTTATTATCCTGTCTGAGTTTTTAAACACTCTCTGTTCGCTGTGCGTCACACACATAGGTACATGCAGACTACACTACTACAGTACGTGCTACAGACTGCTTTGTTTTATATTAAACTAATTATAATATCTATGCAGTTCACAGAGAAAGCGTTTTTGTATTCCACAGTGCTGCTTTTTGTCTTTTCTCTTTTTATTGTAAGCTTGCTCTAGAAGGACGTTGGTTGTGCTCGCGCCTCCGGTCTTTTGCAGCGTCACTTTTAGAACGCTGTTAAAAGAAGTTAAACTTTTAAAAAATGCGCCCTGAGACCTTGCATTTTTATACTGCCCTGCTTCTCATGTTTCAAGTGCAAAAAACCCCCCCAAACATTTAAATCGCATAAGTAAATTGCTCAGTAAACACCTAATTGATGGTGCATAGGCTATACATACCGACAAGCAGATGAGCTCAGAATATGAATGCTTCGCACAGCGTTCCCATTGGGGAAAATCATAATGAATTCAACTTTGCGCTTTGCATTCATATTCTAGGCTCATCTACTTATCTGTATGTAATATGCATCATGGGACATGTAAAATGTGCCAATTTTATAAACATGCATTATTTACATTGTGTTTGAATCATGCTTCCAGTTGAGGATGTCTCCAGTTGAGAACCCAACACAATACCAAAGTTGTTTTGGTATATGTTAAGGACACAAAAATGTCCTTAACATGGTGCATTCAAATTGTTTATGTCTCTGCATTTAATGGTAATATTAATACATTGCATAATATTACCATAAACTGGACTGACAAAATGCAAAATAATGAATATCACACAAAGCATAGCAAAACTGGAAATTTACTAAATACATAAACAGCAGTAGTGAGATTTACCAGACAAATATTGTATTAGGCTGCTGAATATGAGAAATAATCAGCCAGTTGACTGCACAAACATATAAATGGGATTAACAGAGTCTATATAATTCACAACACAAAACAGATAAACCATGATTATCCTCATTGTGAGCCTGTTTTAATGTTGACTGGGTCACACTTTCTTTTTTCTGTAATTTTGTTGATGGTTTTTGAGGATGAGGGCATCACGACCTGTCCATGTTGGCATCTGTCTGATTTGGCTTTGACCTAGAGACGGATGAATATTTTTCATTGAGCTTTCCACAATGCATTCTGGTAATGTGTTTTCTGTGGACACATGATGATTCTTTACATCATTCTCATCATTCTCTCGCTTCTATGAGCTCATGTCAGGTGTAAATGTGTTCCTGTCTCTTTAAGACTGCGGGAGCAGCTCAAATTCACTGGCAGCTCATTTCAGTGCCACATCTGAGCAATAATTAATCAAACGTCTGCCCACGATTTTAATCTTTTAGTCTTTTTCTCACTATTAAATGTGACCCTTGGGGAGTGTAGGGTGTCGGACATGTGACCTGTGACCCATCTAATTGAGCGTTTCTTTCATCACTGGGTGGAAGAACATTTTAATTAAGTGTTACATTCTTTCCTTTGGTCTTTAATTTATTTTTTTGTGTTTAGCTGCCTGTTTGAACGTGATTGGATGTTTCCAGTATAATTATGATCGATCACTATGGTAACTCGTTTCTCACTCACGCATTGCTGTATGAAGTCATGTCTGTAGCAGAACTCACAGCAAGGGTTTACTAAATGCAAGCTTGATTTCCACCTCAAACATCAGGATTTAGTTTCTTTTCTCTCTCTCTCTCTCTTTTTTTTTTTTTTTTTTTTTGCTGGATTAGAGTGTTTTTGACCTTGAGAAAAAAGCCCAGTACACTGAGCCAAGATGATAAAAATGTTTAGCTCCAAATGCAAAGAGGAACAAACTCATACAGACTTTCAATAAAGCAAGAGACTGTGAGACAGTGATCAAGGGCTGTTTTTCAGGGTAAAATCGTGGTAAAATCACTTAAACACACCAGGGTTAGTGTTAACTAAACATCAAGGTATAGTTAACTAAAATTAAAACATTAAAAAACTAATAAAAAATTTAAAGTGAAATCCTCAGTGGCTTATCGGTTTTGTTGATAAATATACACCAATTGAATTCATTAAATAGATTAATAAAAATCAGAATAACATTTTTTTAATATAAATCAGCTTTTAAACCAATTTCAATCATCCAAGTTCTAAAAATACATTTAACTTTAATTACTGTAACTCAGCCTCTTGGCCTTTAACTTTAGTCTGTTTTGCGTCGCTTTGTGTGTTTTTATGTGCATGCGTTTCACAGCTTTTAGGAAGTGTAAATTGCCTGTTTCGTTCTCTTTGAAGCTCTTTCCTTGGGCCATTTCAAATCTTGTCTGCTTCTCCAAACATTATTTTAAAGCAGAAGAAACTCTTTACTAGAGCAAACCCTTTAAATACTTCTATTCTGAAGCTGGCCAATAATCATAGTGCAGCTCATGAATATTCAGTAGTGTTGGGAGACGCCGCACTCCCACGGGGCAGCGGAGCGAGAGGAGCACACATTCCACCCATAGCTCGTGTCCTGAAGGCGTTTTCAGTTAACGCTGAGAATATTCGTTAAAATCCCATCCCGCCGAACCCCTCCACCGCCTGAACTTTCCCCAGCGTTTATCAATTTAATACTTTAATTAAACGTGGAATTATACATATGTTTCTTGCACAAGGTTTCCACAGCTGTTAGTGCTGAATAATCTTTCAATGTCGAACGCATTCTTCTGGGCATTTCTCACTATAGAGCGATGGATAAGCGGACTCTGGTTGTCTTGCTGTAAGACCCGTGTGAATTAAAGAGCTTTAGGTGTGTTCTTACCTGTTTAACATGCATTAGTTTTGCTCTGCAGGTGAACTTCTGCTTTATACTTTTACATGAATTAAAGCGTCACATTCAAGCTAATTATTTCCACAGAGAGAGAGGGGTTTATGCTTGTTAAAGAAGTACTGTGTTACTTTGAGGACCAAATTGTCTTGAGAAGTGTGCTAAATTTGGGGGCATCCTCAAATGTATGAATGATTCATAAAGTGAATATTTTGTTTTAAAGTTTTCGTTTAGGGTTTGAGCAGTTAGTAGTTATATTTCGTTTTACATAAAAACAATAGAAGTCTATGATATGTCCTCATTTAATCTCTGTGTAAATGCATGTGTGTGTGTGTGTGAGAGAGACAGCTTCTGCTGCGCTGTGATAGATGATTCTTCCTACATATAGCCTCATTACACACAAACACACCCNTATCTGTCTGTCTATGTCTGTCAATAGATTCAAGATTCAAATAGCTTCATTGGTATGGTGAAAGAAATCTTTACATTGCCAAAGCATTAATAACACTATACAATAAAAATAAATAAATACATAAAATAATAATAATCTCTCTCTCTTTCTGTTTAATGCTTAGTGCTTTAAGGTTTAGTTCACCCAAAAATGAAAATAATGTCATTAATCATTCACCCTCATGTTGTTCCACACCCGTAAGACCTTCGTTCATCTTCAGAACACAAATTAAGACATTTTGAAGAAATCTGAGATTTTTCTGACTCCTCAATAGACAGCAATTTAATTACCAATGTCAAGGTCCAGAAAGGTACTAAAGACATTGTTAAAATAGTCAAAGTGACTACAGTGGTTCAACCTTAATATTATGAAGCAACGAGAATACTTTTTGTGCACAAAAACAAAAAAAAAATAACGACTTTATTCAACAATTTCTTTTCTTAGCTGTCATTCTCCTACTCTGTTCACATAGTAAGCAAAGTTCAGTGCTTCCGTGTTCTACGTCAGAATGCCGACTCATTATTGGCCGGCTCCTGCTTCAGCATCACACGCATGCCGCGAGAAGAGACAGGGACAAGGAAGAGAAGAAATATTTGAAGCTGAAGTTTATTCAACTTTGAATAAAGTTGTAATTTTTGTTTTGTTTTTGCGCACAAAAAGTATTCTCGTTGCTTCATAAAATTAAGGATGAACCACTGTAGTCACTTTGACTATTTTAACAATGTCTTTAGTACCTTTCTGGACCTTGACATTGTTAATTAAATTGCTGTCTATTGAAGAGTCGGAGAGCTCTTGCATTTCATCAA
Organism: Anabarilius grahami; assembly: GCA_003731715.1. Classification (NCBI taxonomy): domain Eukaryota; kingdom Metazoa; phylum Chordata; class Actinopteri; order Cypriniformes; family Xenocyprididae; genus Anabarilius; species Anabarilius grahami. The sequence continues at coordinate 4,080,840 of RJVU01047220.1, read as the reverse complement.
AATATCTTAATTTGTGTTCCAAAGAAGAACGAAGGTCTTACGGGTTTGGAACAACATGAGGGTGAGTAATTGATGACAACATTTTTCATTTGTGGGTGAACTAACCCTTTAAGCAGTAATTAGGAGTTTAATTAGGATAAAGTCATAGTTAATAGTTAGTTAATACTGAGAATTGGACTCTAAACTAAAGTGTGCCCATTTTTTCTATACCAAAATCATACTGAACCGTGACCCCAAAACCGAGGTATGTATATATATAAATAAATATGAACTTTTTCTCTTGTCTTGACTTTTCTCCTTTGAATCTGTTCTAGAAGAGCATTGTGTGTGTGATACACACACACACTTACACACACAGGTTTGTTTTGCTATCTTAGTGGGGACTCTCCATAGGCGTAATGGTTTTTATACTGTACAAACTGTATATTCTATCCCCCTACACTACCCCTATCCCTAAACCTAACCATCACAGGAAACATTCTGCATTTTTACATTTTCAAAAAAACATCATTTTGTATGTTTATTAATCCATTTCCCTTGTGGGGACCGCTGGCTGGTCCCCACGATGTAGGTGATCTCAGGTTTTTATTACATCGTGGGGACATTTGGTCCCCACGATGTAATATAAACAAGAACACACTCACAGACACACCCACACACACACATGTTAGGTTTTTGTGAATTGTGGGGACTTTCCAAACTGTATTTTCTATCCCCCTACCCTACCCCTACCCCTAAACCTAACCATCACAGGAAACTGTGCACACTTTTACTTTCTCACAAAAACATCATTCAGTATGTTTATAAATCCATTTACATTGTGGGGACCGTAGGTGAACTTTTTGGGGACATTTGGTCCCCACAATGTAATATAAACAAGTACACTCGCACACACACTCACACACACACAGTGATACATGTCTGCCATCTCCATATGGACATGTCTGACCTCGGCGTCACACATGGCCGACTGCAGTATGACCCTTTTCTGAAGGAGACGCTTCTGCTCAACTCTTGACTGTTCAGCTTGAGTTAGATGATGTAGGAGGGGCTTCAGAATTTGAGGGAGCGGCCTGAGGGGGGAAGGAGTGGCTTAAGATCATTTGACAAACAGACGTGTATATAAAGGCTGAGAGAGCAGTGGTATTTGAAGTGTGTATAGACATTTTACACATTTTTATTTGTTTCTGTGTTAATTTAGTATTATTTTTTCACTATTATATATTAATATTTTGAATGAGCTTTTTTATATTTTCAGGGTTCATATTTAGAGTTTTAGGGTATTTTTAGGTTTAATTTGCAATTTTCACACTTGGTTCGATTGCCTAGTCCGAACCAAAGTTAATTTGCTCTCAACCCCCCTAACCCCGCTGTGTTTGCATCATCAAATCAGCAGCTGTGTACCCTTGTTGCTTGATAACGACGATGCAGGAGAAGGCGGAAAAATGCATAGCGTTGCTCGCCTTACTTTTATATTTTGTTTTTTGAACCTTTGGTTTTATTTTCAGCACATAACGCCACTTGTGTCTGTCTGCCGCAACTGTACTGCAAATGTTCTAAAGAACACTGGAGTCCGTTTGTGCTGAAGGGAAGCAGACACACTTTCCTGACAAGCGTGACTGACACACTTGTCAGGAAAGTGAGTGAGAACACAAAAACACACAGTTTTATCGAATCATACATCATCAATAGTGGTTCATATCCATGATTTAGTACGATTGCGTTAATATCAGCAGCAAACCGTACCGGAGTTCACATGAACCATATCCCAGACCACCCTTTTTATGTGAACTCGAGTACGGTTCATGGGTATGCACCCAAGTTCAGAAAACAGCGTTCACATCATCCAAACAAATCGAATTCTGACCTAAATTGAATCTGGGTGTGCACCAAAAGTGCTAGTGTGAAAGCACCCTAACATTCATCACAGTTGCACATGCTTTAACTGACAAATTGAGACTCATCACCTTAAAATGACTGAAATCTATTTCTGAAGCCAGTAATACATACACATATACACACACACACACACACACACACACAGTCATTACAGTGTTTTGGTTGCTGTGTTGTGTAATTCAGTGTCTCTAGGTGCATTTGCTCCAGTAGGGTCGTACATTATTAACACTCACTTTTTGAGTTGACCTCACATTGTGAATGTTAGCAATGCCTTTATTCCCTTGTAATGGAAGCCCAAACTAATTACACATTGAGTATTTTTTCTTTAGAAAAACATACACTGATGAATCATTCACAATAAGACCAGTAACATGCGTTAAGGAAGAATATAGAGTTAATTTTGATTTCATGCTGACTGAAAACACTGCTCTCTCTCTCTAGTGTGCCTTTGAATGTGTTGATTGACACTTGATGCCAAAGTGTGCAGATGGCACAGATGGTATTTGGTAGGCAGGTGCCCTAATGTAGAGGGCATTGATGGGACGTGTGTGTGTTTTAGGCTCTGTCAAGGTTAGATATTTACATTCTCTCTATGGAAACAGGATCACAGCATGTTAATTAAGCAGATTATGAGCGTGTGTGTTTAGAAAACGAAGGTCTCATTCATCTAAATGTTTTTCGTTTTTCTGGTGACATTCAGAATTCGGCTGTGAGCTGATTGGCCATTAGGCAGCACAGACTTGCCCTGATTGGATAATCACAGGTATGAATGCTGAATTCAGATCATCTAATTTAGCCTCATTCAACCTTCAGCGCTAATTACAGTGTTTAAAATAGAGGCAGAACAAGGAAGCGTTCCTTTTAAGATGACTCCGGTGATGTGATTATGGAAGTGAGATTTACCTGAATCATTCAGACTGTTGCAAAGAGGACCAAATTTTCCATCAGTCAGAGGCACATGTTGCTCTTGAGCCAATCAACTGAGCCGTAAATGCTGTGTGACTAATGACTCTGCAACCAGAGGAAAATGATGATCGCTGAATTTGAGATGGCATACTATTCTTACTATTTCTGCCATAAAAAGATATTAAGATAATGCATAAATAGTAAGATTCATATGATAATATGCCATTCCAAATTCAGCTGATGCGTGTGCACAAAATTGGATTAAATTATAAAATTTTCGTGTTTATTTCCAAGATGATGCAACATGCAATGAGATTGAAACATTAATTGTGGAAAATAGGCAATAAGCAGTGTAAGTAGGCAGCATTTGCAGTAAGAAAGTATTTCTTTCTGAACGAAGCCCTTGTGTTGTATAGTTATTGATCGACACAGCAGATGAGACGCCCACATTCACATGGATCTGTGGCACACGAAGGGTTGAAGGTCGACTTGTGAGGTGTATGAAAGCGTTTGAGGTCACATCTGGATAGATGAGGTCTACTGTTGCTGTGATACTGAAGTTCAAATGTCAAACTTGATGGAGAGCAAATGCAACTGCAGTTTTCACAAAGAGAATCAATGCAGGCTGAGTTTAGATGACTTTAAACTCCTGCATCAGGTTAAAGCAATAGTTCAGCCAAACAGGAAAATCTGTCAATGTTTTTTCCACCCTGTATGAGTTTGTTTCTTGCATGGAACAGAAAAGGAAGGCCTATTTGATCACGCTGTTTTTATTTATGTAATGTTAGTAGATTGTCAAAAATCCGTCATGATTGTTTGTTGAAGAAATGAAGGAAAGAACTATAATGTTAAAGGATTAGTTCACTTCAGAATTAAAATTTCCTGATAATTTACTCACCCCCATGTCATCCAATATGTTTAAGTCTTTCTTTCTTCAGTCAAATTAAGGTTTTTAAGGAAAACATTCCAGGATTTTTCTCCATATAGTGGACTTCAACGACTACTAACGGGTTGAAGGTCCAAATTGCATTTTCAGTGCAGCTTCAAAGGGCTCTACATGATCCCAGATGAGGAATAAAGGTCTTAACTAGCGAAACAATCCGTCATTTTCAAAAAAAAAAAAAAAAAATCAAATTTTCTCCTCCAACTTCAAAATCGTCCAACATTGTTGTTTTACCTTTTTTTGTAAAGGCCATTTGACTTCTTTGCACATTTGTTTTTTAGACACTGAATCCACGTGACCTTTCCAAAGTGATTACGTAATGCTTGGCACACCGCAGAGCAGTGCAAGATGAGCGTTTGTGGTTAAAAAAGTATATATATATATATATTATTTATTTATTTATTTATTTTTTCTGATCGTTTCACTAGATAAGACCGTTATTTCTCGTCTGGGATCATGTAGAGCCCTTTGAAGCTGCACTGAAACTGCAATTTGGACATTCAACCCGTTGTACCCCACTGAAGTCCACTATATTAAGAAAAATCCTGGAATGTTTTCCTCAAAAAACTTAATTTCTTTTCAACTGAAGAAAGAGAAACATCTTGGATGACATGGGGGTGAGTAAATTACCAGGAAATTTTCATTCTGAAGTGAACTAATCCTTTAAAGTATAATAGGAAAATACTACAGGAAAGGTACTTACAGTTTAGAGTGCATAAGCACACACACATCCGAGCAGGCAGCTGTAAGACGATATATATGGAGCCAATGTTGCACTTTTATAGGATTAATTTACTGGCTATCAAATCATGGCTGTTTATGAGCATATTTCTCTCTCTCTCTCTTTTAATTCAGCCCATAAAAATGATAAAACTTGTGGCCCTGAGGGGCGGCGGGTTTCCATAGCGATGTCACGAGAGACATATGATGGAGGAGGAATCACCCATCGAATAAACCAGCGCGGACAGGTTTTATTTTTCAGTGAAATGAATTCTTCATCACTCACTCAGTCCTGTAATAAAGCACACCAGACGGAGATGAATGTGGACAGTCAGTTGTAGACAAGGAAAGTGGAATGAAATGGTATGCTATTAGTGCTATTTCTACAATATGTAGTATGTTTACTTTGCACAGTATGCTAATTTTATGTCTGCATGAAATACCATAACCTACTATTGATTGCATTTGACAAAATATGTAGTATGCCACAGGGTGCACATCGTGTTGAGATACTTTATCCAACAATGCAACGGCAAGTCACCTTTAATCCTACAGTGCTTTATACAATACACAATGTTCAAAGCAGCTTCACAGTAATAAACAGGATAATAACAGAATCAGTCATGCAAACTTCATAAAATATTCGACAAATTCAGCTCAATTCAGTTTAGTGTTGATTCAGTTCAGTTCAATAACTCTGTAAAGTTCATCAATTATGGTCAAGTCGAGCAATGTAATATTAAAAATACCATTCACAAATTTGTAAATATGTCATTCTTTACTCATTTGATCTGTATGCCAAAATGTAGACTATTTTTACACAAATTATCCACCTACTGAATTAAACATGCAGTATAGTGTACTGCTATTTGAAACGGATATCATTATTGCAATGCATAGTTGCACATGCTATATTTAATGAACAGTGCTCAGTATATACTGTGCGGTATTTCATTTCAAACATGGCCGAAGTGTGTACATCGTGCGCTGTTAGTCGATTAGAATTGACTGCTTGGTTAAACAGGAGCTGAATTTGTTCATTCAGGCCTGGAATTGAAAAGTGTGAAGAGGTAAATATCCCCCATCCTCCCTCTCTCTCGCTCTCATCTCACATTTATCAGTCGGGATCTATCACACTTTCTTATTTTCATTCCCTCTTCGACACACACGTTCGTACCCTGCAGTGAGGGTGTTTGGGGTTCGTCTCTGAATATGAATGGCCTGTTTTCCGTTGTAATAGAAAAACGACTGAACAAAATGAAAGAATACACTGTAGACTAGTAACAAGAGAAATGCATCGCTATGCTGTACGTGTGTAACTGTATATTAACTCACCTTGTATGTTCGCTCACCTCACTACATCAATACTCTTTTTTTTATGCTATTTTGTACAATTTATTCTGTTTATATGCAATGCCCTGCAAATACAAAACGCAGTAACTACGGCAACACTGTGACTGAGAGAATCGACTTTAGAAATTTCCGACCAAATTTTGATATATATATATATATATTTGTATATAATATAAATTATATATAAATATACGTGTATACATGTACATATTTCTTAAATACATGTATACATGTATTTATATATACAAACACATTATGTAAACACAAAGCTTTATTTTGGATGTGATTAATCGCGATTAATCGTTTGACAGCACTAATATATATATAGTAATGAGAATTTAGGGATGCATATTAGGGGTGGAACGGTTCAGATTTCTCACGGTTCGGTTTGTATCATGGTTTTAGTGTCACGGTTTCGGTACAGTTCGGTATGTGCTTTGTTTAGTAAAAAAATTGTCAATGTCAAATTGTGACAATTGTCAATTAAAGATAAAGGAAATAAAAACAAATAATCAAACTACAAGAAAGAGCACAAATAAATACATGAGAGCTAAGATACAAATAAATTAAACAATGCTTTACAGGCTTTTTAGGTATCTAACAGCTTTCAGGTACAGAAATTGAATAAAGTTATCAAATTTATAATAACACTTCATAAACTTCTTTAAATAATTAAAGTTGAATAATTTTTGAAGTTACAAAAGCTATTCAGTCGAGAGTGATTTCTTCGTCCTTTGTCGTTTGATGAACATTAAAACACAGAGCAGGAATATTTAGACTGCTTTGCCTTTAAGACACAATTCAACGATCCAGTACACTGATACATACACACATGCATTGTCTGTCTCGTTTTTTCTCCTAAGACATAACCTACTATGTTTGTTAGGATACTCGCTAAGATGGGAATGTTGACCTAATTTTTGTGTGAATTTGACCGTTTAGGTGCAAGACTTTAAAGAGAATTTGTGCGAGAGTATTTGTGCACTGTGACGCGGCTCTCTGTGTACGCGCTTCAGATGAGTACACACACACAAATCTCCTCACAGAGTTCTCTTTCGCGTCTTACGGATGAATGTTTAAATTGGCAAGGTTTAAATGAGTTTAGTTTAAACACAGATAGCAACGTGAGCGGTTCAGGTCTCACCTGCGCTCGAGCGCTATCAACACCCGGGTGATGATGGTGTAAATGACTGGTCATAGAGCTTTCGGCACGTCATACAACATTTGTTTACAAAGAGTGACTGTTTTGTCCATGTTCTTTTGATCATCGCTGTTGTAACGTATTGGGAAACCAGAATGCATATCCATCGACTGAAACATACATTAGCTGAATCTGTTTGTCTGTTTTACACATTGTTTTCAACAAACCATAGATGCGTGGTCAGATTTGGGATGAACCGTGCTGTAAGCGTGTGCCGAACCATGGGTGGAGAATTTTTACAGCGAACCGTTCCACCCCTAATGCATATATATATATAGTATATATATACATACACACACACACACACTTCGTTGGTCCCTTCGTTTTCTCTAAGCAAATATATTTTATTATTTCTTTTATTTTGAACGAGGTCAAATTCGACCAGGACGTGTTTCTGTGAGGTTCACCTCATTAAACCTCCTGCTAACTGCACACACACACTCAGTTATGAAAAAAATAAAATACGAAAGCAAAATGTCCTTCAGACAGAATCCCATCACTATAGGCTGTGAAAGACATCACGCAATCTGTGTGTGTGTGCACTGGTAAAGCGTGTCCTCACTTCCCCTCCGACACGCTCCCAGCGCCTCATCTCTTGTTTCCTTCAATCTCTCTCGCCCTCACCGACTGAATCCCATATGCAGGAAAATATCAAATCATTCCATCCGTCACAGGGTTGAGAGAGGCCTGAACTCCATCAGTAAGGCATGTACATCTCTAAACACACACATGCTCCCTCACTAAACACTGACAGCAGAAGACAGAAAGAAAATGAGAGGAAAACAGACTAAAAGAAAAGTAGGTATTACAGATCAAACAGAAGTGCGTACGAATTAGGGCTGCACGATATATCGTTTTAGCATCAATATCGTCATTTGCGCATCAGCATTAGTCTCATCGCAGGATGTGAAATGTCTAGTATAGGGATTGTTAATCCATACGGACCAGACACCACGGTTCAAAACGTACGTAATTCTCAGATTAATTGCAAAGTTTGACCATTATACAATGAAAGTTTATCATTTACACTTGTTTTAGGTCCTGTCAGTTTAAACATTCATTTTAAACCATTTGAGTGCAAGATGGTGCGAAAGACACGCACATAGAGCCACGCAGATGCACGTGAACACCGAATGCCGTTTTCTTCCGCGTCTATTTGTGCCTGAACGGACACATACACGCTAAAAGTTGCGTAAATTTATCTATGCTTGTAATTTGTTCTTTATTTTTTATGTGATATTCTACAAAATCACCAATTATTCTAGAATGATTAATTCTTTCCAAATAGAGCTATTCAAGTCATCTGTTGAATTTTTTTTTTCCATATGGCAATATATATTGCAGAATAACTAAATATCGCAATGTGAGTTTTTCCAATATCGTGCAGCCCTAGTAAGAATGAAGTGTGTGTATTTGCACAGCAGCAGAATGTCTGGATTGTCTGGATTGACTCCAAAAAGCACCATGAAAGTAGTTTGTATGACTTACTGTGTGTGCTATATTCAAGTCTTCTGTGAGGAACAGACTGAACTTTACATCATTATTCACTGTAAATCTTTTATTTAACTGCAGCTCTCACATCTCATTTACATATTCAAATATGTGACCCTGGACCACAAAACCAGTCGCAGGGGTATATTTGTAGCAATAGCTAACAATACATTGCATGGGTCAAAATTACCGATTTTTCTTTTATGCCAAAAATCATTAGGATATTAAGTACAGATCATGTTCCATGAAGATATTTTGTAAATTTCCTACTGTAAATGTATCAAAAATTTATTTTCGTGAATGGATATGCATTGCTAAGGTCTTCATTTGGACAACTTTAAAGACTGTTTTTTAATTGTTAATTGTTTGTTATAATTTAATTGTTATATCATCGATTCATTGTTTCGCTGTATCATTGTAACATCTTTTGTTAAGAAAGAAAGTCACATGGGTTTAAGTCAACATGAGGAAGAGGAAATGATGACTGAGGTTTCATTTGGGTGAATTATCCTTTTAAACGTGGGGTATTTATTCCGTTAGCAGGAGTGATAAGAGCTGTAAATCTACTCTGTGTGTGTGTGTGTGCTGTATTGAAAGCCAGTTGGCATGGCTGTGCTCCAGATGAACAGCAGGTTGGCATCAAATTTCCCCGATGAACACACACACAGATATGTGAAGGTCAGAGGGAGCGATGGAGTGTTTGACCTCCGTTAAACCCATTAAGCCCACCTGCGTGATTCAGTCTCACACACACACATACAGACACACACACACAAGCAGCAGCACTATATATGTTGATGTTCTGAATGTGATAGTTGAAATTGAATTTGCTCAGTAATAGATGGCTGAGGAAACGTGTGTGTTTAATGTTTCCTGACAGAGATGAATGTCTCATGAGTTCTCGTAATGATCTCCGCACACGCGCTATTCCTCCTCATCCTCCTACTTCCTGCTGGAGGAACTACATTACCTGTGCGAAAGAGGAAAAGATGGCAGAGCGTGAGACAGTGTTTCTCCTCTTCCTCCATTTGTCAGGAAGTGTTTACACTGAGCTATTGCTCAAAGTCAGTGCAGTGAGTGTGTGTGTGTGAGAGATGATAAAACATTTGCCAGGAGGCTGCTGCATTGTGTTTGCCAGAGTAAAGCTCTACTCTCCTCCATCAGATTCTCTCGCTTCCTTTCATGCCATCTGACAGAATCTCCTCTGTTTTTCTTTACTGGAGAGGAAAAACCGAAACAAAAGAACATGAATATAAAAGATGAGAGTGTGTGTGTTTGAGAGAGACATAAACGCAGATCAGATGAGCTGAAGGCTGGTTTTAAACCTAGAACGATTTAGTTTATCATATTAAATGAAGTCGTTCTCTGTCTTTCAGGGCTGGACAGCACTAAAGACCCCTGTGTGAAGGTTCACTGCCCTCCTCACAAAGTGTGTGTGAGCCACGACTTCCAGACGGCTATCTGCACCAATCACAAACCAGCACAGCACAGGTAAGACACGCAGTCGGGTGTGGGTGCTGAGATGAAGAAACGTAGAATGGTACAGCTTGTTTAAAGGTGCCATCGAACGTTTTTTTACAAGATGTAATATAAGTCTAAGGTGTCCCCTGAATGTGTCTGTGAAGTTTCAGCTCAAAATACCCCATAGATTTTTTTTAATTAATTTTTTTAACTGCCTATTTTGGGGCATAATTAGAAATGCACCGATTTAGGCTGCGGCCCCTTTAATTCCTCACGCTCCCCGCCCCCGGAGCTCGCGCTTGCCTTAAACAGCATAAACAAAGTTTACACAGCTAATATAACCCTCAAAATGGATCTTTACAAAGTGTTCGTCATGCATGCTGCATGCATACATCAGATAATGTGAGTATAGTATTTATTTGGATGTTTACATTTGATTCTGAATGAGTTTGATGGTGCTCCGTGGCTAAAGCTAACATTACACACTGTTGGAGAGATTTATAAAGTGTTTATGCATTATACAGACTGCAAGTGTTTAAAAATGAAAATAGCGACGGCTCTTGTCTCCGTGAATACAGTAAGAAACGATGGTAACTTTAACCACATTTAACAGTACATTAGCAACATGCTAAGGAAACATTTAGAAAGACAATTTACAAATATCACTAAAAATATCATGGATCATGTCAGTTATTATTGCTCCATCTGCCATTTTTCGCTGTTGTCCTTGCTTGCTTACCTAGTCTGATGATTCAGCTGTGCACAGATCCAGACGTTAATGCTGGCTTGTGTAATGCCTTGAACATGAGCTGGCATATGCAAATATTGGGGGCGTACATATTAATGATCCCGACTGTTGCATCACAGTCGCTGTTATGTTGAGATTCGCCTGTTCTTCGGAGGTCTTTTAAACAAATGAGATTTACATAAGAAGGAGGAAACAATGGTGTTTGAGACTCACTGTATGTCATTTCCATGTACTGAACTCTTGTTATTCAACTATGCCAAGGTAAATTCAATTTTCCTTTCGATGGCACCTTTAATTAGCTAGAAAAATGAACATTTGTCAAGACAAATGTTTTTGACTAGTTTGAAGTTTATTTTGATTATATAGAGTTTGGCAACAGTTATATATGCCTTACCGAGTGGTTGCTAGGTAGTGTTCTGAGGTGTTTTGGGTGGTTGCTAGGGCAATAGTTTTAACTGTTTTAGATACTACGGAGCCCTAAATATGATCATCCTCTTGTAAGGAGCCCCGTTCTAAAATTTTTAAGGCAGCCACATATTTTCATGTATAAAGACCTAAATTATATAGTGAAAACCCCCTGTTATATGGCACTGCTGAACAGTTGTTTGGTGCAGTTGATGCATCTTTTACCAGCACAAACTATCTAGTCAAACCCTGAACCCCTGGAAGCTCAAAGTGTTTCTGATTGGCTAGTTGTCTGGGCCTCTAGTAATTCTTGACCAATTATTCCATAACCATGATTACAAATAATTTCCAAGCACTAAATAATTAAGCATTTGTTCTTGTGTTTAATCGGCCTCTGAGGTATTTACACTCGGGAAGCTGCTCCGCTTCTCCAGGGTCACATTAACATTCCATTGGTGTCTGTTGTGAGTCGTCGTTGTAGTGACAGTGGAACGTTGAGGGAATATCATTTCGGGCTCTTGACTCCGCCCTCTTTATGTTTGGACAAACAAAGATTTATTGTGTAATGGCCATTTGAGCAGGTCTAAGAGTTTACGAAGCTAAATTACTAACGCCCTCTTACATATGCAAACACAAAGCGCATGCTGTCACAGCAAATATCAAATATCTCCCAGAGAAATAACAACACGCTGATCCGATTAGAAAGCCAGTCGCACTGCTAGCGGGTGATGATGCTTTCCTTAGGATTTATCTGCATCGGTCAATCTATCATTAATGACCAGCACATGAGGTGTAGCTGCTGCTTCTGATCATTAATTTACACCTTAAAACACTGTGGTACATAATGCATGAAGAGCACTGCTAGATTATGCACAACAAAATAACACATGTTAATAAATCATCAAGGAAATCCACATGGAATCTGCACACTTTTTTTTTACTGTTTCTACACTAATTGTTGGGCAAAATCTGTCAATTGGATCTATATACAGTCAAACCAAAATGTATTCAGACACCTTGAACATTTCATTCATTAATACAGTTTGTTCACTATAGTTTTAAAAAATGGTAATAAAATATGACAAGATCTCAGAGTTAAACTGTGTCAGAAAAAAATAATCGTAATTATGTCAGATAACTTAAGCAAAACATGGTCAGGTCAAAGGGTCTGAATACATTTTTGGTTCCAAATTTTACTGGTAGTCCACTGAATTAAGAATATCTGGGTATAATATGTCACAGTTTACTTTATCTTGCTATCCTCACTTACATAAATGAACTATAGTGCTCTGCACCCTCTAATAAAAATATATCAAAAATATAAAAAATGTCTGAATAAAAATGTTAAAAAAGGAGCTGATATTGGTAGTGTTAAAGCATTATCAAATTTACAGAAAAATAAACAAACACTGCAGTTTCCATACAGGCCTTGGCGCTCTGTTCTTGCTATCTACTGTCTACATAGGCAGCATCCTAACCAGAGTTATTAACTAAAGCTAAAACCATTTAGGGAACACAGGCAAAACACAAACAGAATTACATGTGACGCCTAATTTGTGCGTAACATGAGTTTTAACCATTATTGATGATATTTCAAGGTTTTAATTGAAGTGTAATAATGAAGAAGACTCATGCTGGTTGTATGAATATACTGTATTTCCACAGTAAGACTGATTTGAGAACAGATCCAATACAGCAGTGTAATTTCCTCTTGCAAATATACTTCAATATAACTCAGTGAAGTGTAAATTACAGAGTCATAATGTAATGCACAATAATGTGCTGTAATATACTCCATTACACTGTATCTCGCTGCATTATCCAGCAGTTCAGCACGTAGACTTTAAAAGCGCCAGCTCAAGACGAGCACTTCATAGTGACCAGAGACAGATTCTCCTCATGCTCAATCAATAATGTTTGTGAATTTGGCAGACGGGTTCAGAAAGCCTGGGAGCGAGTTCAGCTTATTACACGGCTCTCTGGAGTACACAACTGTGATTGGTCACCCGCAGCATTCGCTTGGCCAATATTTTTGTATAATGATGCTAAACTGTAGCTGCTAAATTGACCATTGTCCCCTTCAAATGATTTCCTAAATAGCTGTGCTAGTTTTAAAACGTATCAATCCACACTTTCTTTCTCCTCACGTAATAAAATAATTTCAACTCGAATCAATATTTCATGTTTGCTTATTTGGTTGGCAAGCAGTCTTGTGATAAGTGGGGAAATGTACAGTCAGCTGGTCATTAGCAAAACATAAACCCCTTCAAGGTGATTTGAGACAATTCTGCTTATCCTTTATATAAAATGAATAAAATAGAAAAGAAAGATTTTAAAAGGAATTAATACTTTTATTCAGCAAAGATGCATTAAATTGATCAAAAGTGAAATAACAAAAATATTAAGCAGCACAACTGTTTTCAACAGTGATAATATTAAATGTTTCAAATCAGCATGATTTCTGAAGGATCATGCAACACTGAAGACTGGAGTAATGATGCTGAAAATTTAGCTTTTCATCACAGGAATAAATTACATTTTAAAATATATTCACATAGAAAACTCTTATTTTAAATTGTAATAATTTTTCACAATATTACTTTATTTTTGATGAAATAAATGCAACCTTGGTGAGCAGAAGAGACTTCTTTTAAAATCAAAATGGTAGTGTAAAAGCAAACCACAAATAAACAAATCTCTGATATTGTCACTCATCTGTTAAAGTGCTTCTGTCAGCTGTGAGAAACAGACAGTGATCATGTTTGTTTATCACCTTCAGATGATCAGACTTCACACTTTCTATGAGATATTGACATTTTGAGTGTGAACAGGAGTGACATTATAGATGTCTTTTGTCATGTTGTGATATGTGTGTGATATCTGATCTGCCAGAGCTGTGTAAGATTTGATCTCCTCATAAAATCCAATTCCCCTCGGATTCGAGCGCTAGCTGTTTGTAATGTCTGTCAAATCTTGATTGGGCTGTTGGCACAAGATGGCAGGTAATGAGAGCTATCTTAGCACGCTAATCAGGACTTGATGCTTACTTTTTTCCCAAGGAGCACATGTGCACCTAATTTGAAATATTTAGTAGCACAATACAAAATCTTTATAAAATCTAAAGGGAAACAAGGACAAATTTAATAGAGGGATACAATTAGACATTTTAAAATGATCTAATTTATTAGAATACCAAAAGTACACTTTTTAAAAAATATTTCTTTAGCTATATTTCTATTTTTAAATGTTTTTAAATATTTATTTTTCAATCTATATTTAATAATTTTGTAGTTTTTTATAGGCCTACTTTAAACTATATGAACTGTGTATGTATATGTGTGTGTGTGTGTGTAATCAAATTCAATCTGTATTTAATAATTATGTAATTATTTATAGGCTTACTTTAAACTGTATGAACTGTGTATGTGTGTGTAATTAAATTTATTAGATTGTGTAAACATAATCTGTTTATTACAGTTATAAACTGTAGATAAATGTTTAATTTGACCATGTATGAAATGTAGTGCCATACTGCATATAATTTAAAACATTTAATTGATGGATTTTCATGGCATACATTACATAAATCATATAGTCATACTGTATGAATCCAAATCAGGTACTAAATAACAAATGTTTCTACCGGAAACTTTTCTGAGGATTGAATCTGTGTTCTGGTATCAAAGTAAACAAATATATGCTTTTATTTGTGACACTTCCCACTCATTCTCTCGCTCTTCCTTTCTTTAGTGTTAAACCCAGGAAAGGAAATGTTCCCCATAAGCGTTGGATGGGAGCGTTGGATATGAATCATGGGAAATGTAGGCCATGTCCTGTTCACTCCAACTCAGTGTGCGGCTCGGATGGACACACATACTCCTCAAAGGTGAGATGTTCATCATGTGAATGGTGGTTTAATGAGGTTAAATTGAGTTGAACGAAAAAAAGATGACTCTCCAATAAGAATAACTTGTGCAATGTTAATTGAAACTCATTTCCATGTTTTGATGAATGTAAAGTGTGTGTTGAGGTTTAAAGGCCGGATTCACCAAAATCTTCTTAAAAAAGAAGTTAGGACAATTCTTGAAAATTTCTTAATAAGTTCTCAAATATTTTTTAAATAATATCTTATTTTACTTCCATCACATGACAACTTTAAGAAACATGTTTGGGAATACAAAATCTTCTTAAATATACACTGAACAAAATTATAAACGCAACACTTTTGTTTTTGCCCCCATTTTTCATGAGCTGAACTCAATGATCTAAGACTTTTTCTATGTACACAAAAGGCCTATTTCTCTCAAATATTGTTCACAAATCTGTCTAAATCTGTGTTAGTGAGCACTTCTCCTTTGCCGAGATAATCCATCCACCGCACAGGTGTGGCATATCAAGATGCTGATTAGACAGCATGATTATTGCACAGGTGTGCCTTAGGCTGGCCACAATAAAAGGTCACTCTAAAATGTGCAGTTTTACTGTATGGGGGGGGG